>CAVNZG010001673.1:0-64720 GCA_963693315.1 Diogma glabrata
AATTATTTTTTAAATATTGAGAATGTGAACTACATCGTTTTGTAAGGATTTTAATAACATTAAATTGTGACCTCAATTCATGTGTGATTACCTCCTGAATTTAAGCATATTAATTAGGAGAGGAAAAGAAATTAACTAAGATTCCTTGAGTAGTGGCAAGCGAAATAGGAAAAGTTCAGCATTAAGTCCTTTTATCTATAATGGATAAATTGGTCATTCAATGTGCTGGAGTATCTTTTATCTTATACATGCAATTTACGTCCAAGTCCATCTTGAATGAGGCTATTTACCCATAGAGGGTGCCAAGCCCGTAGAGACTATTATTGTGTATAAGAAGATATCTCCTTAGAGTCGTGTTGCTTGATAGTGCAGCACTAAGTGGGTGGTAAACTCCATCTAAAACTAAATATAACCATGAGACCGATAGCGAGCAAGTACCGTGAGTTAGTAAATGAAATGTTTATTATATAAATTATAAAATATGCTTTTTTTTGTTCAACATCAGTCATTATTTTTTAAATATTGAGAATGTGAACTATATCGTTTTGTAAGGATTTTAATAACATTAAATTTATTGCGACCTCTTGGGTCGATGAAGAACGCAGCAAACTGCGTTAAGTTATGTGAACTGCAGAACACATGAACATCAACATTTTGAACGCATATTGCGGTCCATGCTCAAGCAAATATATACCATATATATGCTGCTGGACCACATATGGTTGAGGGTCGTTTATTAAGCTAAATAAACTGTTTTAACTAACTAATGCTGTTTTATGGTTATATACTATAATTCAGGAATAATAATAATATGTACAATGATTTGTTTATATTATTTATAATAAAATGTTTATTATATAAATTATAAAATGTGCTTTTTGTTCAACATCAGTCATTATTTTTTAAATATTGAGAATGTGAACTATATCGTTTTGTAAGGATTTTAATAACATTAAATTGCGACCTCAATTCATGTGTGATTACCTCCTGAATTTAAGCATATTAATTAGGAGAGGAAAAGAAATTAAATAAGATTCCTTAAGTAGCGGCAAGCGAAATAGGAAAAGTTCAGCATTAAGTCCTTTTATCTATAATGGATAAATTGGTCATTCAATGTGCTGGAGTATCTTTTATCTTATACATACAATTTTACGTACAAGTCCATCTTGAATGAGGCTATTTACCCATAGAGGGTGCCAAGCCCGTAGAGACTATTATTGTGTATAAGAAGATATCTCCTTAGAGCCGTGTTGCTTGAAAGTGCAGCACTAAGTGGGTGGTAAACTCCATCTAAAACTAAATATAACCATGAGACCGATAGCGAGCAAGTACCGTGAGTTAGTAAATGAAATGTTTATTATATAAATTATAAAATGTGCTTTTTTTTTGTTCAACATCAGTCATTATTTTTTAAATATTGAGAATGTGAACTATATCGTTTTGTAAGGATTTTAATAACATTAAATTTATTGCGACCTCATGGGTCGATGAAGAACGCAGCAAACTGCGTGAAGTTATGTGAACTGCAGAACACATGAACATCAACATTTTGAACGCATATTGCGGTCCATGCTCAAGCAAATATATAACATATATATGCTGCTGGACCACATATGGTTGAGGGTCGTTTATAATTTATATAAGCTAAATAAACTGTTTAACTAACTAACGCTGTTTTATGGTTATATACTATAATTCAGGAATAATAATAATATGTACAATGATTTGTTTATATTATTTATAATAAAATGTTTATTATATAAATTATAAAATGTGCTTTTTGTTCAACATCAGTCATTATTTTTTAAATATTGAGAATGTGAACTATATCGTTTTGTAAGGATTTTAATAACATTAAATTGCGACCTCAATTCATGTGTGATTACCTCCTGAATTTAAGCATATTAATTAGGAGAGGAAAAGAAATTAACTAAGATTCCTTGAGTAGTGGCAAGCGAAATAGGAAAAGTTCAGCATTAAGTCCTTTTATCTATAATGGATAAATTGGTCATTCAATGTGCTGGAGTATCTTTTATCTTATACATGCAATTTTACGTACAAGTCCATCTTGAATGAGGCTATTTACCCATAGAGGGTGCCAAGCCCGTAGAGACTATTATTGTGTATAAGAAGATATCTCCTTAGAGTCGTGTTGCTTGATAGTGCAGCACTAAGTGGGTGGTAAACTCCATCTAAAACTAAATATAACCATGAGACCGATAGCGAGCAAGTACCGTGAGTTAGTAAATGAAATGTTTATTATATAAATTATAAAATGTGCTTTTTTTTTGTTCAACATCAGTCATTATTTTTTAAATATTGAGAATGTGAACTATATCGTTTTGTAAGGATTTTAATAACATTAAATTTATTGCGACCTCATGGGTCGATGAAGAACGCAGCAAACTTCGTGAAGTTATGTGAACTGCAGAACACATGAACATCAACATTTTGAACGCATATTGCGGTCCATGCTCAAGCAAATATATAACATATATATGCTGCTGGACCACATATGGTTGAGGGTCGTTTATAATTTATTTAAGCTATATAAACTGTTAGACTAACTAACGCTGTTTTATGGTTATATACTATAATTCAGGAATAATAATAATATGTACAATGATTTGTTTATATTATTTATAATAAAATGTTTATTATATAAATTATAAAATGTGCTTTTTGTTCAACATCAGTCATTATTTTTTAAATATTGAGAATGTGAACTATATCGTTTTGTAAGGATTTTAATAACATTAAATTGCGACCTCAATTCATGTGTGATTACCTCCTGAATTTAAGCATATTAATTAGGAGAGGAAAAGAAATTAAATAAGATTCCTTGAGTAGCGGCAAGCGAAATAGGAAAAGTTCAGCATTAAGTCCTTTTATCTATAATGGATAAATTGGTCATTCAATGTGCTGGAGTATCTTTTATCTTATACATGCAATTTTACGTACAAGTCCATCTTGAATGAGGCTATTTACCCATAGAGGGTGCCAAGCCCGTAGAGACTATTATTGTGTATAAGAAGATATCTCCTTAGAGCCGTGTTGCTTGATAGTGCAGCACTAAGTGGGTGGTAAACTCCATCTAAAACTAAATATAACCATGAGACCGATAGCGAGCAAGTACCGTGAGTTAGTAAATGAAATGTTTATTATATAAATTATAAAATGTGCTTTTTTTTTGTTCAACATCAGTCATTATTTTTTAAATATTGAGAATGTGAACTATATCGTTTTGTAAGGATTTTAATAACATTAAATTTATTGCGACCTCATGGGTCGATGAAGAACGCAGCAAACTGCGTGAAGCTATGTGAACTGCAGAACACATGAACATCAACATTTTGAACGCATATTGCGGTCCATGCTCAAGCAAATATATAACATATATATGCTGCTGGACCACATATGGTTGAGGGTCGTTTATTAAGCTAAATAAACTGTTTTAACTAACTAATGCTGTTTTATGGTTATATACTATAATTCAGGAATAATAATAATATGTACAATGATTTGTTTATATTATTTATAATAAAATGTTTATTATATAAATTATAAAATGTGCTTTTTGTTCAACATCAGTCATTATTTTTTAAATATTGAGAATGTGAACTATATCGTTTTGTAAGGATTTTAATAACATTAAATTGCGACCTCAATTCATGTGTGATTACCTCCTGAATTTAAGCATATTAATTAGGAGAGGAAAAGAAATTAAATAAGATTCCTTAAGTAGCGGCAAGCGAAATAGGAAAAGTTCAGCATTAAGTCCTTTTATCTATAATGGATAAATTGGTCATTCAATGTGCTGGAGTATCTTTTATCTTATACATGCAATTTTACGTCCAAGTTCATCTTGAATGAGGCTATTTACCCATAGAGGGTGCCAAACCCGTAGAGACTATTATTGTGTATAAGAAGATATCTCCTTAGAGTCGTGTTGCTTGATAGTGCAGCACTAAGTGGGTGGTAAACTCCATCTAAAACTAAATATAACCATGAGACCGATAGCGAGCAAGTACCGTGAGTTAGTAAATGAAATGTTTATTATATAAATTATAAAATGTGCTTTTTTTTTGTTCAACATCAGTCATTATTTTTTAAATATTGAGAATGTGAACTATATCGTTTTGTAAGGATTTTAATAACATTAAATTTATTGCGACCTCATGGGTCGATGAAGAACGCAACAAACTGCGTGAAGTTATGTGAACTGCAGAACACATGAACATCAACATTTTGAACGCATATTGCGGTCCATGCTCATCATCATCAGTAGTGTTATTGTGCCACAAGTGTATGTATATGTTGTTTAACAAAATTATTCATAAAGTTTTTTAAATTAATTTATTTTTAAAATTAGTGCTTTTATATCCTAACAGTGTTAAGTTTTCGTTTCATTTTTTTTAAGTTTTGTTGCTGGTAACAATTTTTAAAATCATACAAACAAATTTCAACATTTTGAATTTATTTATAAATAACATTTTTTGTATTTTTAATATGAGCGTATTTTTATTAGAAAACGGTTTCGAAGATAGCGAAACCGTTGTTCTACCATTCCGGTTATTGGAACAAATCAAATCAATGGTGGCTGATAAAAATGCAACGGACCAATATGAATTGGATGTCCGAAATTGTGTACGAAAAGGTGAAAATAACTCTTCAAAAGTTCTTCGCATTAAAGTAAACGAGAAGTTGCACAAAAATAATATATTAAGCTTAATTTGTAAGTTAGCACATACAAATTTAGCACGTCGTCAATATTTAAACGTGATAGATTTATTTCAGCGTGAAACATATATGTACAAAGTAGTATTTAAGGAATTTTTAGCCTTACAAAACGCAACAGTAAAACCTTTTAATGATATCCCAGTTTTTTATGGAGCATCAAGCGATGACTTAGAGGAGTATGTGCTATTAAACGATTTAAACACAATTGATTATTTTATGTATGATCGTCATGCTGTGTTAACATTCGATCATGTTCGTCTTGCTTTGGAAAAATTAGGAAGATATCATGGATTATCGTTTGCATTGCGAAACTTAAATCCAACTAAATATAACGAAATTAAACATTTCATTCAAAACGATAATGTGTTTACAGTAGAACCGAGAAATGATCACGTTTTTCGATACGGCAAACAGTTTTTTAATGTTGTCATCGATATTGTTAGAGAAGAAATTAAAACTGGAAACAAACGTATACCTGAGAGTGTTATCATGAAACTAGAGAAAATGCGAGATAATTTAAAAGAAAAAATGACGGAAATGGTTCAAGGTGAAAAGGTCGAACCATATGCCGCTATTTGCCATGGTGACTTTTGGAATAATAATGTGATGTACAAAAATAATGCACAAAACGTTCCAACTGATGCCTTACTGATAGATTTTCAACTAGCTCGCTATTCAGCTCCAGTTTTAGATTTTTCATTTTATTTAATGTGTTGCAGTGAAAAGGAGCTCCGTGAAAAATACTTTGATAAATTTAAAAGTATTTACTATAACGCATTAGCCAACCAAATAAAAGCGGTAGGCTGCCAACCAGAAGTATTATATCCAGAGCATGTGTTTCTAGCGCAAATTAAACAATTTTCTTTGTTTGGATTTTGTATGTCTGTTTTCGCGATACCTTATGTTACAATTGAACCCGCAAAAGCAACAAACTTTGATAAAGTCAGTGAAGAAATGAAACAAACTGAGGAAATGGATGCAAATGGAAGCGGAAAAGATTTAACTGATAATGGACATTTGAGTAAAGGTGAAGTAATAAAAACAAGTACAGAAGTGGTTAATGGATTGATTAAGTCTGTCTTAACTAAAAATTCGATACCAATCTTCCAAAGACGGATAATTGGTGCGATCATTGATATGGAAGAAAATAACTGGTGGCATCAACTGTAATTTTACTATCATCAAATTTTTTGTTAGAAATTATCATTTGTTGTTTTAACAATATAAAGATAGGATAAAAGGATTAGCTTTTTTTTAAATAATTTTTGTGGCACTTTAACACTACTTTTGTTTTATATTAATTTTAATAATTTATTTCATAGTAATCTTTTTTTAAGTATATTTTAATGCATCAAATTTTTAGGATACATATTGTAATTTTATTTTAGGTAGATTTCATATAATTTTAATTTGTTTTCTGATTTTAATAAATGTGTTTTAAATGCTCAAGCAAATATATATCATATATATGCTGCTGGACCACATATGGTTGAGGGTCGTTTATTAAGCTAAATAAACTGTTTTAACTAACTAATGCTGTTTTATGGTTATATACTATAATTCAGGAATAATAATAACATGTACAATGATTTGTTTATATTATTTATAATAAAATGTTTATTACATAAATTATAAAATGTGCTTTTTGTTCAACATCAGTCATTATTTTTTAAATATTGAGAATGTGAACTACATCGTTTTGTAAGGATTTTAATAACATTAAATTGTGACCTCAATTCATGTGTGATTACCTCCTGAATTTAAGCATATTAATTAGGAGAGGAAAAGAAATTAACTAAGATTCCTTGAGTAGTGGCAAGCGAAATAGGAAAAGTTCAGCATTAAGTCCTTTTATCTATAATGGATAAATTGGTCATTCAATGTGCTGGAGTATCTTTTATCTTATACATGCAATTTACGTCCAAGTCCATCTTGAATGAGGCTATTTACCCATAGAGGGTGCCAAGCCCGTAGAGACTATTATTGTGTATAAGAAGATATCTCCTTAGAGTCGTGTTGCTTGATAGTGCAGCACTAAGTGGGTGGTAAACTCCATCTAAAACTAAATATAACCATGAGACCGATAGCGAGCAAGTACCGTGAGTTAGTAAATGAAATGTTTATTATATAAATTATAAAATATGCTTTTTTTTGTTCAACATCAGTCATTATTTTTTAAATATTGAGAATGTGAACTATATCGTTTTGTAAGGATTTTAATAACATTAAATTTATTGCGACCTCTTGGGTCGATGAAGAACGCAGCAAACTGCGTTAAGTTATGTGAACTGCAGAACACATGAACATCAACATTTTGAACGCATATTGCGGTCCATGCTCAAGCAAATATATACCATATATATGCTGCTGGACCACATATGGTTGAGGGTCGTTTATTAAGCTAAATAAACTGTTTTAACTAACTAATGCTGTTTTATGGTTATATACTATAATTCAGGAATAATAATAATATGTACAATGATTTGTTTATATTATTTATAATAAAATGTTTATTATATAAATTATAAAATGTGCTTTTTGTTCAACATCAGTCATTATTTTTTAAATATTGAGAATGTGAACTATATCGTTTTGTAAGGATTTTAATAACATTAAATTGCGACCTCAATTCATGTGTGATTACCTCCTGAATTTAAGCATATTAATTAGGAGAGGAAAAGAAATTAAATAAGATTCCTTGAGTAGCGGCAAGCGAAATAGGAAAAGTTCAGCATTAAATCCTTTTATCTATAATGGATAAATTGGTCATTCAATGTGCTGGAGTATCTTTTATCTTATACATGCAATTTTACGTACAAGTCCATCTTGAATGAGGCTATTTACCCATAGAGGGTGCCAAGCCCGTAGAGACTATTATTGTGTATAAGAAGATATCTCCTTAGAGCCTTGTTGCTTGAAAGTGCAGCACTAAGTGGGTGGTAAACTCCATCTAAAACTAAATATAACCATGAGACCGATAGCGAGCAAGTACCGTGAGTTAGTAAATGAAATGTTTATTATATAAATTATAAAATGTGCTTTTTTTTTGTTCAACATCAGTCATTATTTTTTAAATATTGAGAATGTGAACTATATCGTTTTGTAAGGATTTTAATAACATTAAATTTATTGCGACCTCATGGGTCGATGAAGAACGCAGCAAACTGCGTGAAGCTATGTGAACTGCAGAACACATGAACATCAACATTTTGAGCGCATATTGCGGTCCATGCTCAAGCAAATATATAACATATATATGCTGCTGGACCACATATGGTTGAGGGTCGTTTATAATTTATATAAGCTAAATAAACTGTTTAACTAACTAACGCTGTTTTATGGTTATATACTATAATTCAGGAATAATAACAATATGTACAATGATTTGTTTATATTATTTATAATAAAATGTTTATTATATAAATTATAAAATGTGCTTTTTGTTCAACATCAGTCGTTATTTTTTAAATATTGAGAATGTGAACTATATCGTTTTGTAAGGATTTTAATAACATTAAATTGCGACCTCAATTCATGTGTGATTACCTCCTGACAATTCATGTGTGATTACCTCCTGAATTTAAGCATATTAATTAGGAGAGGAAAAGTGTGTTCATGTGTGTTCAATTCATGTGTGATTACCTCCTGAATTTAAGCATATTAATTAGGAGAGGAAAAGAAATTAACTGAGATTCCTTGAGTAGCGGCAAGCGAAATAGGAAAAGTTCAGCATTAAGTCCTTTTATCTATAATGGATAAATTGGTCATTCAATGTGCTGGAGTATCTTTTATCTTATACATGCAATTTTACGTCCAAGTCCATCTTGAATGGGGCTATTTACCCATAGAGGGTGCCAAGCCCGTAGAGACTATTATTGTGTATAAGAAGATATCTCCTTAGAGTCGTGTTGCTTGATAGTGCAGCACTAAGTGGGTGGTAAACTCCATCTAAAACTAAATATAACCATGAAACCGATAGCGAGCAAGTACCGTGAGTTAGTAAATGAAATGTTTATTATATAAATTATAAAATGTGCTTTTTTTTTGTTCAACATCAGTCATTATTTTTTAAATATTGAGAATGTGAACTATATCGTTTTGTAAGGATTTTAATAACATTAAATTTATTGCGACCTCATGGGTCGATGAAGAACGCAGCAAACTGCGTGAAGTTATGTGAACTGCAGAACACATGAACATCAACATTTTGAACGCATATTGCGGTCCATGCTCAAGCAAATATATAACATATATATGCTGCTGGACCACATATGGTTGAGGGTCGTTTATTAAGCTAAATAAACTGTTTTAACTAACTAATGCTGTTTTATGGTTATATACTATAATTCAGGAATAATAATAATATGTACAATGATTTGTTTATATTATTTATAATAAAATGTTTATTATATAAATTATAAAATGTGCTTTTTGTTCAACATCAGTCATTATTTTTTAAATATTGAGAATGTGAACTATATCGTTTTGTAAGGATTTTAATAACATTAAATTGCGACCTCAATTCATGTGTGATTACCTCCTGAATTTAAGCATATTAATTAGGAGAGGAAAAGAAATTAACTAAGATTCCTTGAGTAGCGGCAAGCGAAATAGGAAAAGTTCAGCATTAAGTCCTTTTATCTATAATGGATAAATTGGTCATTCAATGTGCTGGAGTATCTTTTATCTTATACATGCAATTTTACGTCCAAGTCCATCTTGAATGAGGCTATTTACCCATAGAGGATGCCAAGCCCGTAGAGACTATTATTGTGTATAAGAAGATATCTCCTTAGAGTCGTGTTGCTTGATAGTGCAGCACTAAGTGGGTGGTAAACTCCATCTAAAACTAAATATAACCATGAAACCGATAGCGAGCAAGTACCGTGAGTTAGTAAATGAAATGTTTATTATATAAATTATAAAATGTGCTTTTTTTTGTTCAACATCAGTCATTATTTTTTAAATATTGAGAATGTGAACTATATCGTTTTGTAAGGATTTTAATAACATTAAATTTATTGCGACCTCATGGGTCGATGAAGAACGCAGCAAACTGCGTGAAGTTATGTGAACTGCAGAACACATGAACATCAACATTTTGAACGCATATTGCGGTCCATGCTCAAACAAATATATAACATATATATGCTGCTGGACCACATATGGTTGAGGGTCGTTTATTAAGCTAAATAAACTGTTTTAACTAACTAATGCTGTTTTATGGTTATATACTATAATTCAGGAATAATAATAATATGTACAATGATTTGCTTATATTATTTATAATAAAATGTTTAGTATATAAATTATAAAATGTGCTTTTTGTTCAACATCAGTCATTATTTTTTAAATATTGAGAATGTGAACTATATCGTTTTGTAAGGATTTTAATAACATTAAATTGCGACCTCAATTTATGTGTGATTACCTCCTGAATTTAAGCATATTAATTAGGAGAGGAAAAGAAATTAACTAAGATTCCTTGAGTAGCGGCAAGCGAAATAGGAAAAGTTCAGCATTAAGTCCTTTTATCTATAATGGATAAATTGGTCATTCAATGTGTTGAAGTATCTTTTATCTTATACATGCAATTTTACGTCCAAGTCGATCTTGAATGAGGCTATTTACCCATAGAGGGTGCCAAGCCCGTAGAGACTATTATTGTGTATAAGAAGATATCTCCTTAGAGTCGTGTTGCTTGATTGTGCAGCATTAAGTGGGTGGTAAACTCCATCTAAAACTAAATATAACCATGAGACCGATAGCGAGCAAGTACCGTGAGTTAGTAAATGAAATGTTTATTATATAAATTATAAAATGTGCTTTTTTTTTGTTCAACATCAGTCATTATTTTATAAATATTGAGAATGTGAACTATATCGTTTTGTAAGGATTTTAATAACATTAAATTTATTGCGACCTCATGGGTCGATGAAGAACGCAGCAAACTGCGTGAAGTTATGTGAACTGCAGAACACATGAACATCAACATTTTGAACGCATATTGCGGTCCATGCTCAAGCAAATATATAACATATATATGCTGCTGGACCACATATGGTTGAGGGTCGTTTATTAAGCTAAATAAACTGTTTTAACTAACTAATGCTGTTTTATGGTTATATACTATAATTCAGGAATAATAATAATATGTACAATGATTTGTTTATATTATTTATAATAAAATGTTTATTATATAAATTATAAAATGTGCTTTTTGTTCAACATCAGTCATTATTTTTTAAATATTGAGAATGTGAACTATATCGTTTTGTAAGGATTTTAATAACATTAAATTGCGACCTCAATTCATGTGTGATTACCTCCTGAATTTAAGCATATTAATTAGGAGAGGAAAAGAAATTAAATAAGATTCCTTGAGTAGCGGCAAGCGAAATAGGAAAAGTTCAGCATTAAGTCCTTTTATCTATAATGGATAAATTGGTCATTCAATGTGCTGGAGTATCTTTTATCTTATACATGCAATTTTACGTCCAAGTCCATCTTGAATGAGGCTATTTACCCATAGAGGTTGCCAAGCCCATAGAGACTATTATTGTGTATAAGAAGATATCTCCTTAGAGTCGTGTTGCTTGATAGTGCAGCACTAAGTGGGTGGTAAACTCCATCTAAAACTAAATATAACCATGAGACCGATAGCGAGCAAGTACCGTGAGTTAGTAAATGAAATGTTTATTATATAAATTATAAAATGTGCTTTTTTTTTGTTCAACATCAGTCATTATTTTTTAAATATTGAGAATGTGAACTATATCGTTTTGTAAGGATTTTAATAACATTAAATTTATTGTGACCTCATGGGTCGATGAAGAACGCAGCAAACTGCGTGAAGTTATGTGAACTGCAGAACACATGAACATCAACATTTTGAACGCATATTGCGGTCCATGCTCAAGCAAATATATAACATATATATGCTGCTGGACCACATATGGTTGAGGGTCGTTTATTAAGCTAAATAAACTGTTTTAACTAACTAATGCTGTTTTATGGTTATATACTATAATTCAGGAATAATAATAACATGTACAATGATTTGTTTATATTATTTATAATAAAATGTTTATTACATAAATTATAAAATGTGCTTTTTGTTCAACATCAGTAATTATTTTTTAAATATTGAGAATGTGAACTACATCGTTTTGTAAGGATTTTAATAACATTAAATTGTGACCTCAATTCATGTGTGATTACCTCCTGAATTTAAGCATATTAATTAGGAGAGGAAAAGAAATTAACTAAGATTCCTTGAGTAGTGGCAAGCGAAATAGGAAAAGTTCAGCATTAAGTCCTTTTATCTATAATGGATAAATTGGTCATTCAATGTGCTGGAGTATCTTTTATCTTATACATGCAATTTACGTCCAAGTCCATCTTGAATGAGGCTATTTACCCATAGAGGGTGCCAAGCCCGTAGAGACTATTATTGTGTATAAGAAGATATCTCCTTAGAGTCGTGTTGCTTGAAAGTGCAGCACTAAGTGGGTGGTAAACTCCATCTAAAACTAAATATAACCATGAGACCGATAGCGAGCAAGTACCGTGAGTTAGTAAATGAAATGTTTATTATATAAATTATAAAATATGCTTTTTTTTGTTCAACATCAGTCATTATTTTTTAAATATTGAGAATGTGAACTATATCGTTTTGTAAGGATTTTAATAACATTAAATTTATTGCGACCTCTTGGGTCGATGAAGAACGCAGCAAACTGCGTTAAGTTATGTGAACTGCAGAACACATGAACATCAACATTTTGAACGCATATTGCGGTCCATGCTCAAGCAAATATATACCATATATATGCTGCTGGACCACATATGGTTGAGGGTCGTTTATTAAGCTAAATAAACTGTTTTAACTAACTAATGCTGTTTTATGGTTATATACTATAATTCAGGAATAATAATAATATGTACAATGATTTGTTTATATTATTTATAATAAAATGTTTATTATATAAATTATAAAATGTGCTTTTTGTTCAACATCAGTCATTATTTTTTAAATATTGAGAATGTGAACTATATCGTTTTGTAAGGATTTTAATAACATTAAATTGCGACCTCAATTCATGTGTGATTACCTCCTGAATTTAAGCATATTAATTAGGAGAGGAAAAGAAATTAAATAAGATTCCTTAAGTAGCGGCAAGCGAAATAGGAAAAGTTCAGCATTAAGTCCTTTTATCTATAATGGATAAATTGGTCATTCAATGTGCTGGAGTATCTTTTATCTTATACATACAATTTTACGTACAAGTCCATCTTGAATGAGGCTATTTACCCATAGAGGGTGCCAAGCCCGTAGAGACTATTATTGTGTATAAGAAGATATCTCCTTAGAGCCGTGTTGCTTGAAAGTGCAGCACTAAGTGGGTGGTAAACTCCATCTAAAACTAAATATAACCATGAGACCGATAGCGAGCAAGTACCGTGAGTTAGTAAATGAAATGTTTATTATATAAATTATAAAATGTGCTTTTTTTTTGTTCAACATCAGTCATTATTTTTTAAATATTGAGAATGTGAACTATATCGTTTTGTAAGGATTTTAATAACATTAAATTTATTGCGACCTCATGGGTCGATGAAGAACGCAGCAAACTGCGTGAAGCTATGTGAACTGCAGAACACATGAACATCAACATTTTGAGCGCATATTGCGGTCCATGCTCAAGCAAATATATAACATATATATGCTGCTGGACCACATATGGTTGAGGGTCGTTTATAATTTATATAAGCTAAATAAACTGTTTAACTAACTAACGCTGTTTTATGGTTATATACTATAATTCAGGAATAATAATAATATGTACAATGATTTGTTTATATTATTTATAATAAAATGTTTATTATATAAATTATAAAATGTGCTTTTTGTTCAACATCAGTCGTTATTTTTTAAATATTGAGAATGTGAACTATATCGTTTTGTAAGGATTTTAATAACATTAAATTGCGACCTCAATTCATGTGTGATTACCTCCTGACAATTCATGTGTGATTACCTCCTGAATTTAAGCATATTAATTAGGAGAGGAAAAGTGTGTTCATGTGTGTTCAATTCATGTGTGATTACCTCCTGAATTTAAGCATATTAATTAGGAGAGGAAAAGAAATTAACTAAGATTCCTTGAGTAGCGGCAAGCGAAATAGGAAAAGTTCAGCATTAAGTCTTTTTATCTATAATGGATAAATTGGTCATTCAATGTGCTGGAGTATCTTTTATCTTATACATGCAATTTTACGTCCAAGTCCATCTTGAATGAGGCTATTTACCCATAGAGGGTGCCAAGCCCGTAGAGACTATTATTGTGTATAAGAAGATATCTCCTTAGAGCCGTGTTGCTTGATAGTGCAGCACTAAGTGGGTGGTAAACTCCATCTAAAACTAAATATAACCATGAGACCGATAGCGAGCAAGTACCGTGAGTTAGTAAATGAAATGTTTATTATATAAATTATAAAATGTGCTTTTTTTTTGTTCAACATCAGTCATTATTTTTTAAATATTGAGAATGTGAACTATATCGTTTTGTAAGGATTTTAATAACATTAAATTTATTGCGACCTCATGGGTCGATGAAGAACGCAGCAAACTGCGTGAAGTTATGTGAACTGCAGAACACATGAACATCAACATTTTGAACGCATATTGCGGTCCATGCTCAAGCAAATATATAACATATATATGCTGCTGGACCACATATGGTTGAGGGTCGTTTATTAAGCTAAATAAACTGTTTTAACTAACTAATGCTGTTTTATGGTTATATACTATAATTCAGGAATAATAATAATATGTACAATGATTTGTTTATATTATTTATAATAAAATGTTTATTATATAAATTATAAAATGTGCTTTTTGTTCAACATCAGTCATTATTTTTTAAATATTGAGAATGTGAACTATATCGTTTTGTAAGGATTTTAATAACATTAAATTGCGACCTCAATTCATGTGTGATTACCTCCTGAATTTAAGCATATTAATTAGGAGAGGAAAAGAAATTAAATAAGATTCCTTAAGTAGCGGCAAGCGAAATAGGAAAAGTTCAGCATTAAGTCCTTTTATCTATAATGGATAAATTGGTCATTCAATGTGCTGGAGTATCTTTTATCTTATACATGCAATTTTACGTCCAAGTTCATCTTGAATGAGGCTATTTACCCATAGAGGGTGCCAAACCCGTAGAGACTATTATTGTGTATAAGAAGATATCTCCTTAGAGTCGTGTTGCTTGATAGTGCAGCACTAAGTGGGTGGTAAACTCCATCTAAAACTAAATATAACCATGAGACCGATAGCGAGCAAGTACCGTGAGTTAGTAAATGAAATGTTTATTATATAAATTATAAAATGTGCTTTTTTTTTGTTCAACATCAGTCATTATTTTTTAAATATTGAGAATGTGAACTATATCGTTTTGTAAGGATTTTAATAACATTAAATTTATTGCGACCTCATGGGTCGATGAAGAACGCAGCAAACTGCGTGAAGTTATGTGAACTGCAGAACACATGAACATCAACATTTTGAACGCATATTGCGGTCCATGCTCAAGCAAATATATATCATATATATGCTGCTGGACCACATATGGTTGAGGGTCGTTTATTAAGCTAAATAAACTGTTTTAACTAACTAATGCTGTTTTATGGTTATATACTATAATTCAGGAATAATAATAACATGTACAATGATTTGTTTATATTATTTATAATAAAATGTTTATTACATAAATTATAAAATGTGCTTTTTGTTCAACATCAGTCATTATTTTTTAAATATTGAGAATGTGAACTACATCGTTTTGTAAGGATTTTAATAACATTAAATTGTGACCTCAATTCATGTGTGATTACCTCCTGAATTTAAGCATATTAATTAGGAGAGGAAAAGAAATTAACTAAGATTCCTTGAGTAGTGGCAAGCGAAATAGGAAAAGTTCAGCATTAAGTCCTTTTATCTATAATGGATAAATTGGTCATTCAATGTGCTGGAGTATCTTTTATCTTATACATGCAATTTACGTCCAAGTCCATCTTGAATGAGGCTATTTACCCATAGAGGGTGCCAAGCCCGTAGAGACTATTATTGTGTATAAGAAGATATCTCCTTAGAGTCGTGTTGCTTGATAGTGCAGCACTAAGTGGGTGGTAAACTCCATCTAAAACTAAATATAACCATGAGACCGATAGCGAGCAAGTACCGTGAGTTAGTAAATGAAATGTTTATTATATAAATTATAAAATATGCTTTTTTTTGTTCAACATCAGTCATTATTTTTTAAATATTGAGAATGTGAACTATATCGTTTTGTAAGGATTTTAATAACATTAAATTTATTGCGACCTCTTGGGTCGATGAAGAACGCAGCAAACTGCGTTAAGTTATGTGAACTGCAGAACACATGAACATCAACATTTTGAACGCATATTGCGGTCCATGCTCAAGCAAATATATACCATATATATGCTGCTGGACCACATATGGTTGAGGGTCGTTTATTTAGCTAAATAAACTGTTTTAACTAACTAATGCTGTTTTATGGTTATATACTATAATTCAGGAATAATAATAATATGTACAATGATTTGTTTATATTATTTATAATAAAATGTTTATTATATAAATTATAAAATGTGCTTTTTGTTCAACATCAGTCATTATTTTTTAAATATTGAGAATGTGAACTATATCGTTTTGTAAGGATTTTAATAACATTAAATTGCGACCTCAATTCATGTGTGATTACCTCCTGAATTTAAGCATATTAATTAGGAGAGGAAAAGAAATTAAATAAGATTCCTTGAGTAGCGGCAAGCGAAATAGGAAAAGTTCAGCATTAAATCCTTTTATCTATAATGGATAAATTGGTCATTCAATGTGCTGGAGTATCTTTTATCTTATACATGCAATTTTACGTACAAGTCCATCTTGAATGAGGCTATTTACCCATAGAGGGTGCCAAGCCCGTAGAGACTATTATTGTGTATAAGAAGATATCTCCTTAGAGCCTTGTTGCTTGAAAGTGCAGCACTAAGTGGGTGGTAAACTCCATCTAAAACTAAATATAACCATGAGACCGATAGCGAGCAAGTACCGTGAGTTAGTAAATGAAATGTTTATTATATAAATTATAAAATGTGCTTTTTTTTTGTTCAACATCAGTCATTATTTTTTAAATATTGAGAATGTGAACTATATCGTTTTGTGAGGATTTTAATAACATTAAATTTATTGCGACCTCATGGGTCGATGAAGAACGCAGCAAACTGCGTGAAGCTATGTGAACTGCAGAACACATGAACATCAACATTTTGAGCGCATATTGCGGTCCATGCTCAAGCAAATATATAACATATATATGCTGCTGGACCACATATGGTTGAGGGTCGTTTATAATTTATATAAGCTAAATAAACTGTTTAACTAACTAACGCTGTTTTATGGTTATATACTATAATTCAGGAATAATAACAATATGTACAATGATTTGTTTATATTATTTATAATAAAATGTTTATTATATAAATTATAAAATGTGCTTTTTGTTCAACATCAGTCGTTATTTTTTAAATATTGAGAATGTGAACTATATCGTTTTGTAAGGATTTTAATAACATTAAATTGCGACCTCAATTCATGTGTGATTACCTCCTGACAATTCATGTGTGATTACCTCCTGAATTTAAGCATATTAATTAGGAGAGGAAAAGTGTGTTCATGTGTGTTCAATTCATGTGTGATTACCTCCTGAATTTAAGCATATTAATTAGGAGAGGAAAAGAAATTAACTGAGATTCCTTGAGTAGCGGCAAGCGAAATAGGAAAAGTTCAGCATTAAGTCCTTTTATCTATAATGGATAAATTGGTCATTCAATGTGCTGGAGTATCTTTTATCTTATACATGCAATTTTACGTCCAAGTCCATCTTGAATGGGGCTATTTACCCATAGAGGGTGCCAAGCCCGTAGAGACTATTATTGTGTATAAGAAGATATCTCCTTAGAGTCGTGTTGCTTGATAGTGCAGCACTAAGTGGGTGGTAAACTCCATCTAAAACTAAATATAACCATGAAACCGATAGCGAGCAAGTACCGTGAGTTAGTAAATGAAATGTTTATTATATAAATTATAAAATGTGCTTTTTTTTTGTTCAACATCAGTCATTATTTTTTAAATATTGAGAATGTGAACTATATCGTTTTGTAAGGATTTTAATAACATTAAATTTATTGCGACCTCATGGGTCGATGAAGAACGCAGCAAACTGCGTGAAGTTATGTGAACTGCAGAACACATGAACATCAACATTTTGAACGCATATTGCGGTCCATGCTCAAGCAAATATATAACATATATATGCTGCTGGACCACATATGGTTGAGGGTCGTTTATTAAGCTAAATAAACTGTTTTAACTAACTAATGCTGTTTTATGGTTATATACTATAATTCAGGAATAATAATAATATGTACAATGATTTGTTTATATTATTTATAATAAAATGTTTATTATATAAATTATAAAATGTGCTTTTTGTTCAACATCAGTCATTATTTTTTAAATATTGAGAATGTGAACTATATCGTTTTGTAAGGATTTTAATAACATTAAATTGCGACCTCAATTCATGTGTGATTACCTCCTGAATTTAAGCATATTAATTAGGAGAGGAAAAGAAATTAAATAAGATTCCTTAAGTAGCGGCAAGCGAAATAGGAAAAGTTCAGCATTAAGTCCTTTTATCTATAATGGATAAATTGGTCATTCAATGTGCTGGAGTATCTTTTATCTTATACATGCAATTTTACGTCCAAGTTCATCTTGAATGAGGCTATTTACCCATAGAGGGTGCCAAACCCGTAGAGACTATTATTGTGTATAAGAAGATATCTCCTTAGAGTCGTGTTGCTTGATAGTGCAGCACTAAGTGGGTGGTAAACTCCATCTAAAACTAAATATAACCATGAGACCGATAGCGAGCAAGTACCGTGAGTTAGTAAATGAAATGTTTATTATATAAATTATAAAATGTGCTTTTTTTTTGTTCAACATCAGTCATTATTTTTTAAATATTGAGAATGTGAACTATATCGTTTTGTAAGGATTTTAATAACATTAAATTTATTGCGACCTCATGGGTCGATGAAGAACGCAGCAAACTGCGTGAAGTTATGTGAACTGCAGAACACATGAACATCAACATTTTGAACGCATATTGCGGTCCATGCTCAAGCAAATATATATCATATATATGCTGCTGGACCACATATGGTTGAGGGTCGTTTATTAAGCTAAATAAACTGTTTTAACTAACTAATGCTGTTTTATGGTTATATACTATAATTCAGGAATAATAATAACATGTACAATGATTTGTTTATATTATTTATAATAAAACGTTTATTACATAAATTATAAAATGTGCTTTTTGTTCAACATCAGTCATTATTTTTTAAATATTGAGAATGTGAACTACATCGTTTTGTAAGGATTTTAATAACATTAAATTGTGACCTCAATTCATGTGTGATTACCTCCTGAATTTAAGCATATTAATTAGGAGAGGAAAAGAAATTAACTAAGATTCCTTGAGTAGTGGCAAGCGAAATAGGAAAAGTTCAGCATTAAGTCCTTTTATCTATAATGGATAAATTGGTCATTCAATGTGCTGGAGTATCTTTTATCTTATACATGCAATTTACGTCCAAGTCCATCTTGAATGAGGCTATTTACCCATAGAGGGTGCCAAGCCCGTAGAGACTATTATTGTGTATAAGAAGATATCTCCTTAGAGTCGTGTTGCTTGATAGTGCAGCACTAAGTGGGTGGTAAACTCCATCTAAAACTAAATATAACCATGAGACCGATAGCGAGCAAGTACCGTGAGTTAGTAAATGAAATGTTTATTATATAAATTATAAAATATGCTTTTTTTTGTTCAACATCAGTCATTATTTTTTAAATATTGAGAATGTGAACTATATCGTTTTGTAAGGATTTTAATAACATTAAATTTATTGCGACCTCTTGGGTCGATGAAGAACGCAGCAAACTGCGTTAAGTTATGTGAACTGCAGAACACATGAACATCAACATTTTGAACGCATATTGCGGTCCATGCTCAAGCAAATATATACCATATATATGCTGCTGGACCACATATGGTTGAGGGTCGTTTATTTAGCTAAATAAACTGTTTTAACTAACTAATGCTGTTTTATGGTTATATACTATAATTCAGGAATAATAATAATATGTACAATGATTTGTTTATATTATTTATAATAAAATGTTTATTATATAAATTATAAAATGTGCTTTTTGTTCAACATCAGTCATTATTTTTTAAATATTGAGAATGTGAACTATATCGTTTTGTAAGGATTTTAATAACATTAAATTGCGACCTCAATTCATGTGTGATTACCTCCTGAATTTAAGCATATTAATTAGGAGAGGAAAAGAAATTAAATAAGATTCCTTGAGTAGCGGCAAGCGAAATAGGAAAAGTTCAGCATTAAATCCTTTTATCTATAATGGATAAATTGGTCATTCAATGTGCTGGAGTATCTTTTATCTTATACATGCAATTTTACGTACAAGTCCATCTTGAATGAGGCTATTTACCCATAGAGGGTGCCAAGCCCGTAGAGACTATTATTGTGTATAAGAAGATATCTCCTTAGAGCCTTGTTGCTTGAAAGTGCAGCACTAAGTGGGTGGTAAACTCCATCTAAAACTAAATATAACCATGAGACCGATAGCGAGCAAGTACCGTGAGTTAGTAAATGAAATGTTTATTATATAAATTATAAAATGTGCTTTTTTTTTGTTCAACATCAGTCATTATTTTTTAAATATTGAGAATGTGAACTATATCGTTTTGTGAGGATTTTAATAACATTAAATTTATTGCGACCTCATGGGTCGATGAAGAACGCAGCAAACTGCGTGAAGCTATGTGAACTGCAGAACACATGAACATCAACATTTTGAGCGCATATTGCGGTCCATGCTCAAGCAAATATATAACATATATATGCTGCTGGACCACATATGGTTGAGGGTCGTTTATAATTTATATAAGCTAAATAAACTGTTTAACTAACTAACGCTGTTTTATGGTTATATACTATAATTCAGGAATAATAACAATATGTACAATGATTTGTTTATATTATTTATAATAAAATGTTTATTATATAAATTATAAAATGTGCTTTTTGTTCAACATCAGTCGTTATTTTTTAAATATTGAGAATGTGAACTATATCGTTTTGTAAGGATTTTAATAACATTAAATTGCGACCTCAATTCATGTGTGATTACCTCCTGACAATTCATGTGTGATTACCTCCTGAATTTAAGCATATTAATTAGGAGAGGAAAAGTGTGTTCATGTGTGTTCAATTCATGTGTGATTACCTCCTGAATTTAAGCATATTAATTAGGAGAGGAAAAGAAATTAACTGAGATTCCTTGAGTAGCGGCAAGCGAAATAGGAAAAGTTCAGCATTAAGTCCTTTTATCTATAATGGATAAATTGGTCATTCAATGTGCTGGAGTATCTTTTATCTTATACATGCAATTTTACGTCCAAGTCCATCTTGAATGGGGCTATTTACCCATAGAGGGTGCCAAGCCCGTAGAGACTATTATTGTGTATAAGAAGATATCTCCTTAGAGTCGTGTTGCTTGATAGTGCAGCACTAAGTGGGTGGTAAACTCCATCTAAAACTAAATATAACCATGAAACCGATAGCGAGCAAGTACCGTGAGTTAGTAAATGAAATGTTTATTATATAAATTATAAAATGTGCTTTTTTTTTGTTCAACATCAGTCATTATTTTTTAAATATTGAGAATGTGAACTATATCGTTTTGTAAGGATTTTAATAACATTAAATTTATTGCGACCTCATGGGTCGATGAAGAACGCAGCAAACTGCGTGAAGTTATGTGAACTGCAGAACACATGAACATCAACATTTTGAACGCATATTGCGGTCCATGCTCAAGCAAATATATAACATATATATGCTGCTGGACCACATATGGTTGAGGGTCGTTTATTAAGCTAAATAAACTGTTTTAACTAACTAATGCTGTTTTATGGTTATATACTATAATTCAGGAATAATAATAATATGTACAATGATTTGTTTATATTATTTATAATAAAATGTTTATTATATAAATTATAAAATGTGCTTTTTGTTCAACATCAGTCATTATTTTTTAAATATTGAGAATGTGAACTATATCGTTTTGTAAGGATTTTAATAACATTAAATTGCGACCTCAATTCATGTGTGATTACCTCCTGAATTTAAGCATATTAATTAGGAGAGGAAAAGAAATTAAATAAGATTCCTTGAGTAGCGGCAAGCGAAATAGGAAAAGTTCAGCATTAAGTCCTTTTATCTATAATGGATAAATTGGTCATTCAATGTGCTGGAGTATCTTTTATCTTATACATGCAATTTTACGTCCAAGTCCATCTTGAATGAGGCTATTTACCCATAGAGGTTGCCAAGCCCATAGAGACTATTATTGTGTATAAGAAGATATCTCCTTAGAGTCGTGTTGCTTGATAGTGCAGCACTAAGTGGGTGGTAAACTCCATCTAAAACTAAATATAACCATGAGACCGATAGCGAGCAAGTACCGTGAGTTAGTAAATGAAATGTTTATTATATAAATTATAAAATGTGCTTTTTTTTTGTTCAACATCAGTCATTATTTTTTAAATATTGAGAATGTGAACTATATCGTTTTGTAAGGATTTTAATAACATTAAATTTATTGTGACCTCATGGGTCGATGAAGAACGCAGCAAACTGCGTGAAGTTATGTGAACTGCAGAACACATGAACATCAACATTTTGAACGCATATTGCGGTCCATGCTCAAGCAAATATATAACATATATATGCTGCTGGACCACATATGGTTGAGGGTCGTTTATTAAGCTAAATAAACTGTTTTAACTAACTAATGCTGTTTTATGGTTATATACTATAATTCAGGAATAATAATAACATGTACAATGATTTGTTTATATTATTTATAATAAAATGTTTATTACATAAATTATAAAATGTGCTTTTTGTTCAACATCAGTAATTATTTTTTAAATATTGAGAATGTGAACTACATCGTTTTGTAAGGATTTTAATAACATTAAATTGTGACCTCAATTCATGTGTGATTACCTCCTGAATTTAAGCATATTAATTAGGAGAGGAAAAGAAATTAACTAAGATTCCTTGAGTAGTGGCAAGCGAAATAGGAAAAGTTCAGCATTAAGTCCTTTTATCTATAATGGATAAATTGGTCATTCAATGTGCTGGAGTATCTTTTATCTTATACATGCAATTTACGTCCAAGTCCATCTTGAATGAGGCTATTTACCCATAGAGGGTGCCAAGCCCGTAGAGACTATTATTGTGTATAAGAAGATATCTCCTTAGAGTCGTGTTGCTTGATAGTGCAGCACTAAGTGGGTGGTAAACTCCATCTAAAACTAAATATAACCATGAGACCGATAGCGAGCAAGTACCGTGAGTTAGTAAATGAAATGTTTATTATATAAATTATAAAATATGCTTTTTTTTGTTCAACATCAGTCATTATTTTTTAAATATTGAGAATGTGAACTATATCGTTTTGTAAGGATTTTAATAACATTAAATTTATTGCGACCTCTTGGGTCGATGAAGAACGCAGCAAACTGCGTTAAGTTATGTGAACTGCAGAACACATGAACATCAACATTTTGAACGCATATTGCGGTCCATGCTCAAGCAAATATATACCATATATATGCTGCTGGACCACATATGGTTGAGGGTCGTTTATTAAGCTAAATAAACTGTTTTAACTAACTAATGCTGTTTTATGGTTATATACTATAATTCAGGAATAATAATAATATGTACAATGATTTGTTTATATTATTTATAATAAAATGTTTATTATATAAATTATAAAATGTGCTTTTTGTTCAACATCAGTCATTATTTTTTAAATATTGAGAATGTGAACTATATCGTTTTGTAAGGATTTTAATAACATTAAATTGCGACCTCAATTCATGTGTGATTACCTCCTGAATTTAAGCATATTAATTAGGAGAGGAAAAGAAATTAAATAAGATTCCTTAAGTAGCGGCAAGCGAAATAGGAAAAGTTCAGCATTAAGTCCTTTTATCTATAATGGATAAATTGGTCATTCAATGTGCTGGAGTATCTTTTATCTTATACATACAATTTTACGTACAAGTCCATCTTGAATGAGGCTATTTACCCATAGAGGGTGCCAAGCCCGTAGAGACTATTATTGTGTATAAGAAGATATCTCCTTAGAGCCGTGTTGCTTGAAAGTGCAGCACTAAGTGGGTGGTAAACTCCATCTAAAACTAAATATAACCATGAGACCGATAGCGAGCAAGTACCGTGAGTTAGTAAATGAAATGTTTATTATATAAATTATAAAATGTGCTTTTTTTTTGTTCAACATCAGTCATTATTTTTTAAATATTGAGAATGTGAACTATATCGTTTTGTAAGGATTTTAATAACATTAAATTTATTGCGACCTCATGGGTCGATGAAGAACGCAGCAAACTGCGTGAAGCTATGTGAACTGCAGAACACATGAACATCAACATTTTGAGCGCATATTGCGGTCCATGCTCAAGCAAATATATAACATATATATGCTGCTGGACCACATATGGTTGAGGGTCGTTTATAATTTATATAAGCTAAATAAACTGTTTAACTAACTAACGCTGTTTTATGGTTATATACTATAATTCAGGAATAATAATAATATGTACAATGATTTGTTTATATTATTTATAATAAAATGTTTATTATATAAATTATAAAATGTGCTTTTTGTTCAACATCAGTCGTTATTTTTTAAATATTGAGAATGTGAACTATATCGTTTTGTAAGGATTTTAATAACATTAAATTGCGACCTCAATTCATGTGTGATTACCTCCTGACAATTCATGTGTGATTACCTCCTGAATTTAAGCATATTAATTAGGAGAGGAAAAGTGTGTTCATGTGTGTTCAATTCATGTGTGATTACCTCCTGAATTTAAGCATATTAATTAGGAGAGGAAAAGAAATTAACTAAGATTCCTTGAGTAGCGGCAAGCGAAATAGGAAAAGTTCAGCATTAAGTCTTTTTATCTATAATGGATAAATTGGTCATTCAATGTGCTGGAGTATCTTTTATCTTATACATGCAATTTTACGTCCAAGTCCATCTTGAATGGGGCTATTTACCCATAGAGGTGCCAAGCCCGTAGAGACTATTATTGTGTATAAGAAGATATCTCCTTAGAGTCGTGTTGCTTGATAGTGCAGCACTAAGTGGGTGGTAAACTCCATCTAAAACTAAATATAACCATGAAACCGATAGCAAGCAAGTACCGTGAGTTAGTAAATGAAATGTTTATTATATAAATTATAAAATGTGCTTTTTTTTTTGTTCAACATCAGTCATTATTTTTTAAATATTGAGAATGTGAACTATATCGTTTTGTAAGGATTTTAATAACATTAAATTTATTGCGACCTCATGGGTCGATGAAGAACGCAGCAAACTGCGTGAAGTTATGTGAACTGCAGAACACATGAACATCAACATTTTGAACGCATATTGCGGTCCATGCTCAAGCAAATATATAACATATATATGCTGCTGGACCACATATGGTTGAGGGTCGTTTATTAAGCTAAATAAACTGTTTTAACTAACTAATGCTGTTTTATGGTTATATACTATAATTCAGGAATAATAATAATATGTACAATGATTTGTTTATATTATTTATAATAAAATGTTTATTATATAAATTATAAAATGTGCTTTTTGTTCAACATCAGTCATTATTTTTTAAATATTGAGAATGTGAACTATATCGTTTTGTAAGGATTTTAATAACATTAAATTGCGACCTCAATTCATGTGTGATTACCTCCTGAATTTAAGCATATTAATTAGGAGAGGAAAAGAAATTAACTAAGATTCCTTGAGTAGCGGCAAGCGAAATAGGAAAAGTTCAGCATTAAGTCCTTTTATCTATAATGGATAAATTGGTCATTCAATGTGCTGGAGTATCTTTTATCTTATACATGCAATTTTACGTCCAAGTCCATCTTGAATGAGGCTATTTACCCATAGAGGGTGCCAAGCCCGTAGAGACTATTATTGTGTATAAGAAGATATCTCCTTAGAGTCGTGTTGCTTGATAGTGCAGCACTAAGTGGGTGGTAAACGCCATCTAAAACTAAATATAACCATGAAACCGATAGCGAGCAAGTACCGTGAGTTAGTAAATGAAATGTTTATTATATAAATTATAAAATGTGCTTTTTTTTGTTCAACATCAGTCATTATTTTTTAAATATTGAGAATGTGAACTATATCGTTTTGTAAGGATTTTAATAACATTAAATTTATTGCGACCTCATGGGTCGATGAAGAACGCAGCAAACTGCGTGAAGTTATGTGAACTGCAGAACACACGAACATCAACATTTTGAACGCATATTGCGGTCCATGCTCAAACAAATATATAACATATATATGCTGCTGGACCACATATGGTTGAGGGTCGTTTATTAAGCTAAATAAACTGTTTTAACTAACTAATGCTGTTTTATGGTTATATACTATAATTCAGGAATAATAATAATATGTACAATGATTTGTTTATATTATTTATAATAAAATGTTTAGTATATAAATTATAAAATGTGCTTTTTGTTCAACATCAGTCATTATTTTTTAAATATTGAGAATGTGAACTATATCGTTTTGTAAGGATTTTAATAACAATAAATTGCGACCTCAATTTATGTGTGATTACCTCCTGAATTTAAGCATATTAATTAGGAGAGGAAAAGAAATTAACTAAGATTCCTTGAGTAGCGGCAAGCAAAATAGGAAAAGTTCAGCATTAAGTCCTTTTATCTATAATGGATAAATTGGTCATTCAATGTGCTGGAGTATCTTTTATCTTAAACATGCAATTTTACATCCAAGTCGATCTTGAATGAGGCTATTTACCCATAGAGGGTGCCAAGCCCGTAGAGACTATTATTGTGTATAAGAAGATATCTCCTTAGAGTCGTGTTGCTTGATAGTGCAGCACTAAGTGGGTGGTAAACTCCATCTAAAACTAAATATAACCATGAGACCGATAGCGAGCAAGTACCGTGAGTTAGTAAATAAAATGTTTATTATATAAATTATAAAATGTGCTTTTTGTTTGTTCAACATCAGTCATTATTTTATAAATATTGAGAATGTGAACTATATCGTTTTGTAAGGATTTTAATAACATTAAATTTATTGCGACCTCATGGGTCGATGAAGAACGCAGCAAACTGCGTGAAGTTATGTGAACTGCAGAACACATGAACATCAACATTTTGAACGCATATTGCGGTCCATGCTCAAGCAAATATATAACATATATATGCTGCTGGACCACATATGGTTGAGGGTCGTTTATTAAGCTAAATAAACGGTTTTAACTAACTAATGCTGTTTTATGGTTATATACTATAATTCAGGAATAATAATAACATGTACAATGATTTGTTTATATTATTTATAATAAAATGTTTATTACATAAATTATAAAATGTGGTTTTTGTTGAACATCAGTCATTATTTTTTAAATATTGAGAATGTGAACTACATCGTTTTGTAAGGATTTTAATAACATTAAATTGTGACCTCAATTCATGTGTGATTACCTCCTGAATTTAAGCATATTAATTAGGAGAGGAAAAGAAATTAACTAAGATTCCTTGAGTAGTGGCAAGCGAAATAGGAAAAGTTCAGCATTAAGTCCTTTTATCTATAATGGATAAATTGGTCATTCAATGTGCTGGAGTATCTTTTATCTTATACATGCAATTTTACGTCCAAGTCCATCTTGAATGAGGCTATTTACCCATAGAGGGTGCCAAGCCCGTAGAGACTATTATTGTGTATAAGAAGATATCTCCTTAGAGCCGTGTTGCTTGAAAGTGCAGCACTAAGTGGGTGGTAAACTCCATCTAAAACTAAATATAACCATGAGACCGATAGCGAGCAAGTACCGTGAGTTAGTAAATGAAATGTTTATTATATAAATTATAAAATATGCTTTTTTTTGTTTAACATCAGTCATTATTTTTTAAATATTGAGAATGTGAACTATATCGTTTTGTAAGGATTTTAATAACATTAAATTTATTGCGACCTCATGGGTCGATGAAGAACGCAGCAAACTGGGTGAAGCTATGTGAACTGCAGAACACATGAACATCAACATTTTGAGCGCATATTGCGGTCCATGCTCAAGCAAATATATAACATATATATGCTGCTGGACCACATATGGTTGAGGGTCGTTTATAATTTATATAAGCTAAATAAACTGTTTAACTAACTAACGCTGTTTTATGGTTATATACTATAATTCAGGAATAATAATAATATGTACAATGATTTGTTTATATTATTTATAATAAAATGTTTATTATATAAATTATAAAATGTGCTTTTTGTTCAACATCAGTCGTTATTTTTTAAATATTGAGAATGTGAACTATATCGTTTTGTAAGGATTTTAATAACATTAAATTGCGACCTCAATTCATGTGTGATTACCTCCTGACAATTCATGTGTGATTACCTCCTGAATTTAAGCATATTAATTAGGAGAGGAAAAGTGTGTTCATGTGTGTTCAATTCATGTGTGATTACCTCCTGAGTTTAAGCATATTAATTAGGAGAGGAAAAGAAATTAACTAAGATTCCTTGAGTAGCGGCAAGCGAAATAGGAAAAGTTCAGCATTAAGTCCTTTTATCTATAATGGATAAATTGGTCATTCAATGTGCTGGAGTATCTTTTATCTTATACATGCAATTTTACGTCCAAGTCCATCTTGAATGGGGCTATTTACCCATAGAGGGTGCCAAGCCCGTAGAGACTATTATTGTGTATAAGAAGATATCTCCTTAGAGTCGTGTTGCTTGATAGTGCAGCACTAAGTGGGTGGTAAACTCCATCTAAAACTAAATATAACCATGAAACCGATAGCGAGCAAGTACCGTGAGTTAGTAAATGAAATGTTTATTATATAAATTATAAAATGTGCTTTTTTTTGTTCAACATCAGTCATTATTTTTTAAATATTGAGAATGTGAACTATATCGTTTTGTAAGGATTTTAATAACATTAAATTTATTGCGACCTCATGGGTCGATGAAGAACGCAGCAAACTGCGTGAAGTTTTGTGAACTGCAGAACACATGAACATCAACATTTTGAACGCATATTGCGGTCCATGCTCAAGCAAATATATAACATATATATGCTGCTGGACCACATATGGTTGAGGGTCGTTTATTAAGCTAAATAAACTGTTTTAACTAACTAATGCTGTTTTATGGTTATATACTATAATTCAGGAATAATAATAATATGTACAATGATTTGTTTATATTATTTATAATAAAATGTTTATTATATAAATTATAAAATGTGCTTTTTGTTCAACATCAGTCATTATTTTTTAAATATTGAGAATGTGAACTATATCGTTTTGTAAGGATTTTAATAACATTAAATTGCGACCTCAATTCATGTGTGATTACCTCCTGAATTTAAGCATATTAATTAGGAGAGGAAAAGAAATTAACTAAGATTCCTTGAGTAGCGGCAAGCGAAATAGGAAAAGTTCAGCATTAAGTCCTTTTATCTATAATGGATAAATTGGTCATTCAATGTGCTGGAGTATCTTTTATCTTATACATGCAATTTTACGTCCAAGTCCATCTTGAATGAGGCTATTTACCCATAGAGGGTGCCAAGCCCGTAGAGACTATTATTGTGTATAAGAAGATATTTCCTTAGAGTCGTGTTGCTTGATAGTGCAGCACTAAGTGGGTGGTAAACTCCATCTAAAACTAAATATAACCATGAAACCGATAGCGAGCAAGTACCGTGAGTTAGTAAATGAAATGTTTATTATATAAATTATAAAATGTACTTTTTTTTGTTCAACATCAGTCATTATTTTTTAAATATTGAGAATGTGAACTATATCGTTTTGTAAGGATTTTAATAACATTAAATTTATTGCGACCTCATGGGTCGATGAAGAACGCAGCAAACTGCGTGAAGTTATGTGAACTGCAGAACACATGAACATCAACATTTTGAACGCATATTGCGGTCCATGCTCAAGCAAATATATAACATATATATGCTGCTGGACCACATATGGTTGAGGGTCGTTTATTAAGCTAAATAAACTGTTTTAACTAACTAATGCTGTTTTATGGTTATATACTATAATTCAGGAATAATAATAATATGTACAATGATTTGTTTATATTATTTATAATAAAATGTTTATTATATAAATTATAAAATGTGCTTTTTGTTCAACATCAGTCATTATTTTTTAAATATTGAGAATGTGAACTACATCGTTTTGTAAGGATTTTAATAACATTAAATTGTGACCTCAATTCAAGTGTGATTACCTCCTGAATTTAAGCATATTAATTAGGAGAGGAAAAGAAATTAACTAAGATTCCTTGAGTAGTGGCAAGCGAAATAGGAAAAGTTCAGCATTAAGTCCTTTTATCTATAATGGATAAATTGGTCATTCAATGTGCTGGAGTATCTTTTATCTTATACATGCAATTTTACGTCCAAGTCCATCTTGAATGAGGCTATTTACCCATAGAGGGTGCCAAGCCCGTAGAGACTATTATTGTGTATAAGAAGATATCTCCTTAGAGTCGTGTTGCTTGATAGTGCAGCACTAAGTGGGTGGTAAACTCCATCTAAAACTAAATATAACCATGAGACCGATAGCGAGCAAGTACCGTGAGTTAGTAAATGAAATGTTTATTATATACATTATAAAATGTGCTTTTTGTTCAACATCAGTCATTATTTTTTAAATATTGAGAATGTGAACTATATCCTTTTGTAAGGATTTTAATAACATTAAATTTATTGCGACCTCATGGGTCGATGAAGAACGCAGCAAACTGCGTGAAGTTATGTGAACTGCAGAACACATGAACATCAACATTTTGAACGCATATTGCGGTCCATGCTCAAGCAAATATATACCATATATATGCTGCTGGACCACATATGGTTGAGGGTCGTTTATTAAGCTAAATAAACTGTTTTAACTAACTAATGCTGTTTTATGGTTATATACTATAATTCAGGAATAATAATAATATGTACAATGATTTGTTTATATTATTTATAATAAAATGTTTATTATATAAATTATAAAATGTGCTTTAGGTTCAACATCAGTCATTATTTTTTAAATATTGAGAATGTGAACTATATCGTTTTGTAAGGATTTTAATAACATTAAATTGCGACCTCAATTCATGTGTGATTACCTCCTGAATTTAAGCATAGTAATTAGGAGAGGAAAAGAAATTAACTAAGATTCCTTGAGTAGCGGCAAGCGAAATAGGAAAAGTTCAGCATTAAGTCCTTTTATCTATAATGGATAAATTGGTCATTCAATGTGCTGGAGTATCTTTTATCTTATACATGCAATTTTACGTCCAAGTCCATCTTGAATGATGCTATTTACCCATAGAGGGTGCCAAGCCCGTAGAGACTATTATTGTGTATAAGAAGATATCTCCTTAGAGCCGTGTTGCTTGATAGTGCAGCACTAAGTGGGTGGTAAACTCCATCTAAAACTAAATATAACCATGAGACCGATAGCGAGCAAGTACCGTGAGTTAGTAAATGAAATGTTTATTATATAAATTATAAAATGTGCTTTTTTTTTGTTCAACATCAGTCATTATTTTTTAAATATTGAGAATGTGAACTATATCGTTTTGTAAGGATTTTAATAACATTAAATTTATTGCGACCTCATGGGTCGATGAAGAACGCAGCAAACTGCGTGAAGCTATGTGAACTGCAGAACACATGAACATCAACATTTTGAGCGCATATTGCGGTCCATGCTCAAGCAAATATATAACATATATATGCTGCTGGACCACATATGGTTGAGGGTCGTTTATAATTTATATAAGCTAAATAAACTGTTTAACTAACTAACGCTGTTTTATGGTTATATACTATAATTCAGGAATAATAATAATATGTACAATGATTTGTTTATATTATTTATAATAAAATGTTTATTATATAAATTATAAAATGTGCTTTTTGTTCAACATCAGTCGTTATTTTTTAAATATTGAGAATGTGAACTATATCGTTTTGTAAGGATTTTAATAACATTAAATTGCGACCTCAATTCATGTGTGATTAGCTCCTGAATTTAAGCATATTAATTAGGAGAGGAAAAGAAATTAACTAAGATTCCTTGAGTAGCGGCAAGCGAAATAGGAAAAGTTCAGCATTAAGTCCTTTTATATATAATGGATAAATTGGTCATTCAATGTGCTGGAGTATCTTTTATCTTATACATGCAATTTTACGTCCAAGTCCATCTTGAATGAGGCTATTTACCCATAGAGGGTGCCAAGCCCGTAGAGACTATTATTGTGTATAAGAAGATATCTCCTTAAAGTCGTGTTGCTTGATAGTGCAGCACTAAGTGGGTGGTAAACTCCATCTAAAACTAAATATAACCATGAGACCGATAGCGAGCAAGTACCGTGAGTTAGTAAATGAAATGTTTATTATATAAATTATAAAATGTGCTTTTTGTTCAACATCAGTCATTATTTTTTAAATATTGAGAATGTGAACTATATCGTTTTGTAAGGATTTTAATAACATTAAATTTATTGCTACCACATGGGTCGATGAAGAACGCAGTAAGCTGCGTGAAGTTATGTGAACTGCAGAACACATGAACATCAACATTTTGAACGCATATTGCGGTCCATGCTCAAGTAAATATATAACATATATATGCTGCTGGACCACATATGGTTGAGGGTCGTTTATTAAGCTAAATAAACTGTTTTAACTAACTAATGCTGTTTTATGGTTATATACTATAATTCAGGAATAATAATAATATGTACAATGATTTGTTTATATTATTTATAATAAAATGTTTATTATATAAATTATAAAATGTGCTTTTTGTTCAACATCAGTCATTATTTTTTAAATATTGAGAATGTGAACTATATCGTTTTGTAAGGATTTTAATAACATTAAATTGCGACCTCAATTCATGTGTGATTACCTCCTGAATTTAAGCATATTAATTAGGAGAGGAAAAGAAATTAAATAAGATTCCTTGAGTAGCGGCAAGCGAAATAGGAAAAGTTCAGCATTAAGTCCTTTTATCTATAAGGGATAAATTGGTCATTCAATGTGCTGGAGTATCTTTTATCTTATACATGCAATTTTACGTCCAAGTCCATCTTGAATGAGGCTATTTACCCATAGAGGGTGCCAAGCCCGTAGAGACTATTATTGTGTATAAGAAGATATCTCCTTAGAGTCGTGTTGCTTGATAGTGCAGCACTAAGTGGGTGGTAAACTCCATCTAAAACTAAATATAACCATGAGACCGATAGCGAGCAAGTACCGTGAGTTAGTAAATGAAATGTTTATTATATAAATTATAAAATGTGCTTTTTTTTTGTTCAACATCAGTCGTTATTTTTTAAATATTGAGAATGTGAACTATATCTATATCTATAACTTATCTGTAACAATTTTGAAGCTCTTGAAAATGGTGTAAAAACCGAAACCGGTCGAGCTGTTTTTAATTTTAATTTTATTTTCAAAATAAATAAAGTTAGAAACAAAAATTAATTTGCGGAAGACAAACAAGTGTTTCATTTATTAAAATAAATTTATTATTAATAATGTTTCGCCAAGTGCCAACAGTAACCTCAATAAATACTAAATTATAAAATGTGCTTTTTTTTTTGTTCAACATCAGTCATTATTTTTTAAATATTGAGAATGTGAACTATATCGTTTTGTAAGGATTTTAATAACATTAAATTTATTGCGACCTCATGGGTCGATAAAGAACGCAGTTCTTGTTTTTAAAATCCTTACGAAACGATTTAGTTCACATTCTCAATATTTAAAAAATAATGACTGATGTTGAACAAAAAAAAAGCACATTTTATAATTTATATAATAAACATTTCATTTACTAACTCACGGTACTTGCTCGCTATCGGTCTCATGGTTATATTTAGTTTTAGATGGAGTTTACCACCCACTTAGTGCTCCACTATCAAGCAACACGACTCTAAAGAGATATCTTCTTATACACAATAATAGTCTCTACGGGTTTGGCACCCTCTATGGGTAAATAGCCTCATCCAAGATGGACTTGGACGTAAAATTGCATGTATAAGATAAAAGATACTCCAGCACATTGAATGACCAATTTATCCATTATAGATAAAAGGACTTAATGCTGAACTTTTCCTATTTCGCTTGCCGCTACTCAAGGAATCTTAGTTAATTTCTTTTCCTCTCCTAATTAATATGCTTAAATTCAGGAGGTAATCACACATGAATTGAGGTCACAATTTAATGGTATTAAAATCCTTACAAAACGATATAGTTCACATTCTCAATATTTGAAAAATAATGACTGATGTTGAACAAAAAGCACATTTTATAATTTATATAATAAACATTTTATTATAAATAATATAAACAAATCATTGTACATATTATTATTATTCCTGAATTATAGTATATAACCATAAAACAGCATTAGTTAGTTAAAACAGTTTATTTAGCTTAATAAACGACCCTCAACCATATGTGGTCCAGCAGCATGGGTCAATGAAGAACGCAGCAAACTGCGTGAAGTTATGTGAACTGCAGAACACATGAACATCAACATTTTGAACGCATATTGCGGTCCATGCTCAAGTAAATATATAACATATATATGCTGCTGGACCACATATGGTTGAGGGTCGTTTATTAAGCTAAATAAACTGTTTTAACTAACTAATGCTGTTTTATGGTTATATACTATAATTCAGGAATAATAATAATATGTACAATGATTTGTTTATATTATTTATAATAAAATGTTTATTATATAAATTATAAAATGTGCTTTTTGTTCAACATCAGTCATTATTTTTTAAATATTGAGAATGTGAACTATATCGTTTTGTAAGGATTTTAATAACATTAAATTAAATTCATGTGTGATTACCTCCTGAATTTGAGCATATTAATTAGGAGAGGAAAAGAAATTAACTAAGATTCCTTGAGTAGCGGCAAGCGAAATAGGAAAAGTTCAGCATTAAGTCCTTTTATCTATAATGGATAAATTGGTCATTCAATGTGCTGGAGTATCTTTTATCTTATACATGCAATTTTACGTCCAAGTCCATCTTGGATGAGGCTATTTACCCATAGAGTGTGCCAAGCCCGTAGAGACTATTATTGTGTATAACAAGTGTGCCGGATGGAAAATCTTTCCTATCCACCTTCTTTCCATTCGTCACATTTCCCCATTCTCTTAATTGGATTTCATTTCAAAATTATAAAAAAAAACCGTCTTCAAAATTTATCTCAAATCTATTTGTTTCATAAAAATTGGTTGATATCTTACAAACAATAAAATTTGATGGAAATAATATTTGCATTGTATTACATTGCAAATTTATTACACAAAACTAAGGTAAATGAACTAATTGACGACACATGAATTACGTTAAACTAATTAATGTGTCGATATTAAGTTTCATTAACCTTGGTGTGTAAGTAAATTGAATTTTATTTGATTGTAATTTGAAAACCAATCAAATTACAAATTTTATTTTATTTTTTAATTAATTGGCAAAAAATTTTCCAACACTATTTTATTTTTACTAATTGAATGAAAATTTTATTGGTTTTAATCAGGGAGTCGAGTTAAAAATTTAAGAGTGAACGGTTCACTTAAGCTCATTGTTGTTGAAAAAAGTCAAACGGTGGATTCTGAAATGGACAGATGTTCCATTTGAATCTCATCAGTTTTTTTTTGGTTTCGTCAATTGTGTTGGTACGCTTCGTGTGGTTTGGTGTTGGTACAGTGTTGGTACGCTTTGTGTGATTTAGTGAATTTAGTGAAAAAAATTTCCAACAAAACCGAAACAAACAATAAATTAATTAAATTGTGTTCCAATTAAATTTTATGTAAACAAAAAGTTGAGAAAACAATTATAAAGTGAAAGACATGGTTTAGTATATAATTTACACAAATTTGTTAGAGTTTTTGTTAAATTAATAAATTTAATAATTGATCAATAAATTGAAAGAATAGTGATTTTTGTAGAACACTATTGAAGCTATAATTTAAACACTAGTTCAAAATAATAAATTTACTAAATTTACTTTATTTAACCAAAATAATAAATTAGTATATATGAAATCATTGTGTTTTTGTTAAGTTGATTGTGTTTAACATACTATTTGAAATTAAATAAAAGAAAAGTTTTGGAGATAAAAAAAAGAAAAGGGAAAATATACATAAGAGAAAAGTTGTTTTTTTTATTGTCAGCCACTTGATCAAAAGAGGACCCCTGTCATTTTGTGCGGATGTTAAACGGATGCAACTCAGGATGCAGTAAAAGGTATCGATTTTATTTATATTATATAGTATTAAGATGTATGGAACATTTGTTTTTTTTTGTTAGTGGTTTGATTTTTTTTTTCTAATGATGCAGTAATTTTAAATTACTATGGTGTGAGATGAGGATCGACAAACCTCTTGGGTTCCCTCCCCATTTCTCCCTACGTGTACCTGTCTATTTAAAATGAATTGCGTTCCCACTTTTGTTTCTATTGATCGTCGTGGTTCTTTGTTGTATTATTTTATTTACGGCAGTCCCTTACATCGAGATGCGTGTAGCCAAACCCCACCCAAGTCTGAGCAAAAGTCGTGGAATGACTGCCTGTGGCTACACAAAAAAACGCATCCCGATATTTGTTATATTTCCGGCGGGTTATTTTCAGATATTCGGTTGGGTGAAAAACACAGTTGTAGACGTTTCAATGTCCCAATTAATTTCAATTTCATGGACAATCTCTTGTCTTCCGATGTTCGGAGAATATGTCAATCACCCAGCATCTTTAATCCCAGCCTGCCGGTTATAGCTGGCGCCCAAATACTGGCTCATTATAGGCCAATCTAATTGGTTTCTGTAATTTTAATATTATGTATCGTTTTGCATGAGATTTCATGTAATCTTAGTTCCAATCTTCATTTAAAAATTTTCAAGTTTTTTCTAAGCAATTCATTTTTAAACAGGTTTATAATATGTGACTTCGCATCATGAATTCCATAGATTGTAGACTTCACGATGTTAGGTAGTCATAAATTCCGGTAGTACATTATTGTTCGTTTTTACATACTAGTGTAGCATCGCATTGTGTTATCCGTCGCGTGAATACATAATGTTTGTCGGGCTTCACTTATCGTTCGATTGCAGTGAGTGTGACACCACGATATCTCAGAATTGATTGATTAGGTGCGTCAATACAACTGTACGGTATTTATTGAAGGCTTTTACTGTGTGATGAAGATCACTTTTTCGCGCACTTACTTTGTCCACTTCGGTGTTTTGATCGGTAGTGTCAGTTCGGACAGAGTTCTCCAGTCACCTTATGTTGTAATGTGTTTGTACCTACGCGCACTTACTTTGTCCACTTTCAGTGTTATGATCTGTAGTGTTAGTTGTAGTACATTCGTTTCTCAACAACTTTTTATCCGCCCCAAACCAAAAATTTTGTTTATTGTGAATGATGTTTTCAGCGCACCAAGCTTGTCCGCATTAGTGTTTGATCATTGGTGTTAGTCATGAAGTCATCCTTCTGAACAATTCAAATTATTGCGTTTCTCTAACAAAATCTTAATAAATATCGGTTCTACCAAAGCCCACCCTTATCCTTTCCTTATATACCCAGAATTTGTCAATCTTACCTTACACCTATTTTCTATAAAATTCAAATCTCAATTTTAAATAAATAATTAAAATAAATTCGTTAATGTTAGAAAAAATGATGTATGTTCTGTTAAATTTAATATAAATATATATTATTGCTGTTAGTATTGTTATTGTTGTTTTGGTTAGTTATTATTGTCAATATAGTATAGGGTTATTTTGAGTTAATTTTGTTGAGTTAATTTTACTGTTATTAGGTAATTGTAGTGTATTGTTTTGTTTAGGTTAAGAGATTAATTATTCAATCAGCCCATTTACATTAAGATATCATCTCATGCCTATTTACTATATAAATATAAATTCAATTCAAATCTAATTTTATTTCTTATATCTAAATAATCAAATATATAAATTAAAAAAAATTTTTTTAGTATAATTTTTGTGTTTTGATGAAATTCAATCTTAGTTTAAATAGAAATTTAAATTGTAGTTCTATTTTTTTATTTTCTTTATGATAATAATTAAATAATAATTAGTTCAAGGTTAGTTTTGTTATATATTATATAAAAATAATTTTATGAATTCTTTGTTTGCATTAAATTTTATTGCAATATGTCTTGTATGTAGTTATAATTGAAAATTTTTAATTAGCTGTTAAGGTAATTTTGTTATGTAATTGGATGTTCCTTACATAATTGATATAAATATATATTGTTTTACGAAAATATATTATCTTTTTAGGCAAGTCATAAATTTGTCATACATAAAATTTGTCATACATAAAAACAATTAGAACATTATAGAGATATTTAGTGTAGGTCGTGTTACCATTTAGTATTTGGTTGTTGTTGCTAGTGATTACGAAAAGTCACTGAATATTTTTGTATCTTAACACTATTTTTTTTTATGATTGTTATTTGTTTTGGTTTATTTTAGGTTTTTATAGGAAATATTCATTAGGTCAAATATTGTTTGTTTTGTTAAATGGAAATTTAATTGAATTTAAAATAATTTTTCGCGAACATTTTCTTTTGTTAATCTCGTTAATTTTTCGTAAAACAACACTCACACGCTAACTTACTTAAGATCAGAAAAGCGAAAATGGCTATGAGAGTAATCCCCGAGCACTTGATGGCGGATGAATTGCAGGTTGAGTGTGAGGTCCGATGTATTGATGGTCACACAATTATCGAAGAAATTAAAAACCTCACCGATTGTCTTTCCAAAGAAGCAGATGGAAGTTTAGCTCCTCCAAGTGAAATACATTTAACAGCTTCAGAGTGTCCAGAGGAAGAGTTTAGTATTTGTGCTTCCAAACTTGCTACTCTTACGCGTGTGCTGAAAGATACTGTCGCGTTGAGTGATGAAATGAAAATTAATACGTTAGAGATTGCAACTTCGCGTATTTGGCATATCCGAGGACGGTTAAATCGTATGAAAAGTTTCATTGGATCCAAAGCTTGCTCGTTGTTAGAGTGGTGTGACATGTTGTCAAATGGTTTACAAGAAGCTCTTCTTCAAACAAGCTTCCTAGAAAACCAAGTCGTCACAATCCCAAACCAAAACAAAGTGCTGGACAAATCTCAATCAGTAGATGGAACTGCCGGACCTGTCCGGAATACGGCAGGTGTAGCTAGCCCGTATGATAATAATATCCCAAATGGTTCCGCCATAGATAAAGTCACCCGCCTCTCTCTCTGTTCTACATCAGAATTAGTCATAACTGAAATACCAAGTGTTTCACCGACGAGCGAGAAAATCTGCTGTCAAGAATCTAACGTGATTTCGTTCTTCCAACCAGTGACAAACTATTCCAGCCCTACGAGCATCAGTAATGCTAGCTCTTTAAATCACTTAACCTTGCAAGAGCCAAACGAAATCTCTCGTTATTCGACTAATGAGCTTGATGTTTTATTTTCCGAGAATTTCACTATGAAAAAGCGCCATCAATTAGAATCATCTGTTGGGCTTGATGATCCACATGCCAAAACTCTAATAACAAATGTTTTGAAACGCCCATCTTTCTTTCCATGGTATTCCAAAAATATACATGTGACTAATTTTCGAAAGAAACATTTTCCAAATAACAAAATCCGTTTCTGTTGCTATAAAATATTGAGCAATCGGATTCGATTAAAGAAAATTGCAGGATTATATTCGAATAAAATTGAACGAGCTCAGTATTGTTTATTACGGCTCATGTTTTTAAAACAACGCTTTTCATCGGACAGCTTCGCACATAAGCTGTCGAAAACACACTTTTCTTCGAGAAATAATCAGTTGATAATCTCTGGAGTCGTGAAAACGTAAAAGGTGTGGCGACCGGGGTGGTTGAATTTATAAATTCTCTTTCCTATTTTTCTTCATTTTGTTGTTTATTATATCTCAAAACTTTTTTTTGTTTTTCCTTTTCAACAATTTTACAATCGTTTTATTATTTAAATTCAATTTTTTCAGCACCTATTTTGGCCTAAGTCGGTCACATTCGTATTAATTTTTTTTTCTGCGTTTCAATTGTTTCCAAATTTTTAAGTGGCAAATTTTATAATGTTAACTACTCACACGCCGCACATTATATTTACGATATCGTTCAAATCGAAATTTTATCTAGGGAAGACTTCACCTTCTGTTGGTGTTATTGTAATGCCCGGGCTATATGAGAGCTCTTATCTTTCAGGTCGTGTGGTACGTCCCCACGATTGTGCCGGATGGAAAATCTTTCCTATCCACCTTCTTTCCATTCGTCACATTTCCCCATTCTCTTAATTGGATTTCATTTCAAAATTATAAAAAAAAACCGTCTTCAAAATTTATCTCAAATCTATTTGTTTCATAAAAATTGGTTGATATCTTACAAACAATAAAATTTGATGGAAATAATATTTGCATTGTATTACATTGCAAATTTATTACACAAAACTAAGGTAAATGAACTAATTGACGACACATGAATTACGTTAAACTAATTAATGTGTCGATATTAAGTTTCATTAACCTTGGTGTGTAAGTAAATTGAATTTTATTTGATTGTAATTTGAAAACCAATCAAATTACAAATTTTATTATATTTTTTAATTAATTGGCAAAAAATTTTCCAACACTATTTTATTTTTACTAATTGAATGAAAATTTTATTGGTTTTAATCAGGGAGTCGAGTTAAAAATTTAAGAGTGAACGGTTCACTTAAGCTCATTGTTGTTGAAAAAAGTCAAACGGTGGATTCTGAAATGGACAGATGTTCCATTTGAATCTCATCAGTTTTTTTTTGGTTTCGTCAATTGTGTTGGTACGCTTCGTGTGGTTTGGTGTTGGTACAGTGTTGGTACGCTTTGTGTGATTTAGTGAATTTAGTGAAAAAAATTTCCAACAAAACCGAAACAAACAATAAATTAATTAAATTGTGTTCCAATTAAATTTTATGTAAACAAAAAGTTGAGAAAACAATTATAAAGTGAAAGACATGGTTTAGTATATAATTTACACAAATTTGTTAGAGTTTTTGTTAAATTAATAAATTTAATAATTGATCAATAAATTGAAAGAATAGTGATTTTTGTAGAACACTATTGAAGCTATAATTTAAACACTAGTTCAAAATAATAAATTTACTAAATTTACTTTATTTAACCAAAATAATAAATTAGTATATATGAAATCATTGTGTTTTTGTTAAGTTGATTGTGTTTAACATACTATTTGAAATTAAATAAAAGAAAAGTTTTGGAGATAAAAAAAAGAAAAGGGAAAATATACATAAGAGAAAAGTTGTTTTTTTTATTGTCAGCCACTTGATCAAAAGAGGACCCCTGTCATTTTGTGCGGATGTTAAACGGATGCAACTCAGGATGCAGTAAAAGGTATCGATTTTATTTATATTTTATAGTATTAAGATGTATGGAACATTTGTTTTTTTTTGTTAGTGGTTTGATTTTTTTTTCTAATGATGCAGTAATTTTAAATTACTATGGTGTGAGATGAGAATCGACAAACCTCTTGGGTTCCCTCCCCATTTCTCCCTACGTGTACCTGTCTATTTAAAATGAATTGCGTTCCCACTTTTGTTTCTATTGATCGTCGTGGTTCTTTGTTGTATTATTTTATTTACGGCAGTCCCTTACATCGAGATGCGTGTAGCCAAACCCCACCCAAGTCTGAGCAAAAGTCGTGGAATGACTGCCTGTGGCTACACACAAACGCATCCCGATATTCGTTATATTTCCGGCGGGTTATTTTTATATGTTCGGATGGGTGAGACAACGTAGCTGAAGACGTTTTCAATGTCCCATTTAACTTCAATTTCCTGGACAATCTCTTGTCTTCCGATGTTCGGAGGCTACGTTAATCACCCAGCATCTTTAATCCCAGCCTGCCGGTTATAGAAGATATCTCCTTAGAGTCGTGTTGCTTGATAGTGCAGCACTAAGTGGGTGGTAAACTCCATCTAAAACTAAATATAAAGCAAGTACCGTGAGTTAGTAAATGAAATGTTTATTATATAAATTATAAAATGTGCTTTTTGTTCAACATCAGTCATTATTTTTTAAATATTCAGAATGTGAACTATATCGTTTTGTAAGGATTTTAATAACATTAAATTTATTGCGACCTCATGGGTCGATGAAGAACGCAGCAAACTGCGTGAAGTTATGTGAACTGCAGAACACATGAACATCAACATTTTGAACGCATATTGCGGTCCATGCTCAAGCAAATATATAACATATATATGCTGCTGGACCACATATGGTTGAGGGTCGTTTATAATTTATATAAGCTAAATAAACTGTTTAACTAACTAACGCTGTTTTATGGTTATATACTATAATTCAGGAATAATAATAATATGTACAATGATTTGTTTATATTATTTATAATAAAATGTTTATTATATAAATTATAAAATGTGCTTTTTGTTCAACATCAGTCATTATTTTTTAAATATTGAGAATGTGAACTATATCGTTTTGTAAGGATTTTAATAACATTAAATTGCGACCTCAATTCATGTGTGATTACCTCCTGAATTTAAGCATATTAATTAGGAGAGGAAAAGAAATTAACTAAGATTCCTTGAGTAGCGGCAAGCAAAATAGGAAAAGTTCAGCATTAAGTCCTTTTATCTATAATGGATAAATTGGTCATTCAATGTGCTGGAGTATCTTTTATCTTATACATGCAATTTTACGTCCAAGTCCATCTTGGATGAGGCTATTTACCCATAGAGGGTGCCAAGCCCGTAGAGACCATTATTGTGTATAAGAAGATATCTCCTTAGAGTCGTGTTGCTTGATAGTGCAGCACTAAGTGGGTGGTAAACTCCATCTAAAACTAAATATAACCATGAGACCGATAGCGAGCAAGTACCGTGAGTTAGTAAATGAAATGTTTATTATATAAATTATAAAATGTGCTTTTTTTTTTGTTCAACATCAGTCATTATTTTTTAAATATTGAGAATGTGAACTATATCGTTTTGTAAGGATTTTAATAACATTAAATTTATTGCGACCTCTTGGGTCGATGAAGAACGCAGCAAACTGCGTGAAGTTATGTGAACTGCAGAACACATGAACATCAACATTTTGAACGCATATTGCGGTCCATGCTCAAGCAAATATATAACATATATATGCTGCTGGACCACATATGGTTGAGGGTCGTTTATTAAGCTAAATAAACTGTTTTAACTAACTAATGCTGTTTTATGGTTATATACTATAATTCAGGAATAATAATAATATGTACAATAATTTGTTTATATTATTTATAATAAAATGTTTACTATATAAATTATAAAATGTGCTTTTTGTTCAACATCAGTCATTATTTTTTAAATTTTGAGAATGTGAACTATATCGTTTTGTAAGGATTTTAATAACATTAAATTGCGACCTCAATTCATGTGTGATTACCTCCTGAATTTAAGCATATTAATTAGGAGAAGAAAAGAAATTAACTAAGATTCCTTGAGTAGCGGCAAGCGAAATAGGAAAAGTTCAGCATTAAGTCCTTTTATCTATAATGGATAAATTGGTCATTCAATGTGCTGGAGTATCTTTTATCTTATACATGCAATTTTACGTCCAAGTCCATCTTGGATGAGGCTATTTACCCATAGAGGGTGCCAAGCCCGTAGAGACCATTATTGTGTATAAGAAGATATCTCCTTAGAGTCGTGTTGCTTGATAGTGCAGCACTAAGTGGGTGGTAAACTCCATCTAAAACTAAATATAACCATGAGACCGATAGCGAGCAAGTACCGTGAGTTAGTAAATGAAATGTTTATTATATAAATTATAAAATGTGCTTTTTTTTTGTTCAACATCAGTCATTATTTTTTAAATATTGAGAATGTGAACTATATCGTTTTGTAAAGATTTTAATAGCATTAAATTTATTGCGACCTCATGGGTCGATGAAGAACTTGTAATGGATAGTCTGGGCTAATGTCTGAACCCAGTATATGATAGTCTCAGATTTATTGGTTTTCATTTTTTTTTTATTCACCTGTACCGCGCGTAATAGTTTCCCATCCATTCACCTTCAATAGCCGTATTTTTATAGTCCCCGTAACCCGTAGTTCCTTATTTTTCCTAGACCCCATTTAAATTTTCAATAGTTGGACCGACCATATGTGAGAAAACCAAAAGATTTTTGCACTGATTACGCTGGTTTGATATGTTAATTAATCTAATATAAGATTGGTTGGTTTTAATTAATTAATAATTATCTTTAAAGATCATCCATATTTTTATTTTACAACGCCCTAAAAATGACGTGCGCTATGGTTACATTCAATATACTATTAAAGTTTGAATTCTCTAAACATCAACCGTAATTAAACAACTAATTTTTTTTTGAACCCTAAGTCGGCTGTGCGTATTTTTCCAGTCATCAACATTCAACGATTTAATATCTCGTTTTTGTTAAACATTCTATTGTCTTATTTTCTTTCAAAATGATTTTTCCGTTTCACTATAATGTGATTCTGGATTATAGTTTTGCATTTGATTCATTTTGAATTCAATGGTGAATGTTGTTGATGTGTCGGAAATATTTTGTGTTACAACCTTGTCGTTGTGCAATAGTATCAAATAACGAACGGTTTTGTGTAATTTTGAAAAATTCCCAACAATTGAAAACTTGATGGAAATTAATTTCCAAAACACCGTATTCGAGTTTTTTCGAGACAAAAATTTTTGGCTATATAATACGGCTCTGTCAATTATTAAAACCTCTTAGTTTATTACATTTGCGTGGTGATGGTTATGGTCACATAGTCATTCCGTCCGGTTGACTTTCAAAAATCATAGTGCAAGTTATTTGTGAGTTTAAATTTAAAACAAAAAAAAAATCTTTATATGTTTGTGTTGTGCCCACTATAATAATGTGCCGTAAAATCAACAAGCAAAAAAATTGCATTAAATCTACGTAGTACAAAATATTATAATCAATATTAAATTTGGTGAGTGCCAATATTTCCATTAGTTGAATCTGTTTGTATTTAGTATCACTGAGTTAGTCCAATTTAGTCAAAAATTTATATGTGCAAGTTAAAACAAATTGATATGTTTTGTGACGTAACGAAAACTGTACGCGCGCTATCATCCTAATGTTAATTATTTTTGACATAAATGTTTTAGTGATAATTAAATGGAATTATTGTGACTAACTATTAAAATATATATTTTTTTGTGGAATATATTTTGTATCCACGTATTTCTCTTAAAATTTAAGTAGAACAATTGTTTGTACTAATTAAAAGTTTTTAACTCAGTTGAATGAGTCCTATTTTTTGTAAAACTTAAATTATTTCGACTGCCGAAGATTTAAGAAGGTACGATAAATATTATAAATTCGAACTACTATATTATGTAAAAGAAAGATGTATCTTATTTATTAGTTGTGTATTTGTTTAAATAGACAATCGAATTGTAACAAAATATGATTACAGTTATTATGCTAAATGAACGTATGCTGTATTTTATTTTCTATTGAACGTCGTGGAATTTGATAACTTGTGTTATGATAACATAAAAAAAATGGTTTATTTTTATTTGTGATTCTGAAATTTACCAAATTTAAATGGCAGTACTATTTTGAAGTTGGATGTTGATGTGAATAAATTAATAATATGATGCAAGATCCAAATTATAAAAAAGGCCGGAATATGACGTCCTTCAACGATGAGGCCACAATATCATCATCCGCCGTATCAATATTTTGGCGGTTACTACTGTAGGTTAGTGCAACTCAGCATTGGCATCAGGTTTTTGGCTGTTGCTATCGTCTATTATACCTGTTTCGACACACCAATAATACAAAATTTTCATTTAATTACTGCCGTATCGCTTCATTATCATTGTTACAACTTGGTTACAGTTATACTTCAACGAATAATTTAACGGGTGTGGTTACAATTTGTCACATTTTTTTTGGGATTTCAACGCATACGTCAACAATTATTCTTTTTTGCCGTATTGCTTCACTATCATTGATACAAAATTATTACAGATATACTGCAACGAATGGTTTAACTGGTGTTGGTGCCATTTACTACAAGTTTTGGATTTCAACGCATACGTCAACAATTATGTTTTGCCGTATTGCGTTCCCATCATTGATACAAATTGTCACCGTTCGATTTCAATAAATAGTTTGGCTAGTGTTGGTACACTTATTTTTGATTTCAACGCATCCTGCCACAACTACATTTCAACGCATTCGGCTTAATTGATTGCAAGTTTATTTAACGTTTCTATGTACCATTTTTTTTTTTCTCACAACGTTATCATTGTGTTCAACGTTTTATTCAACAAAATCCTTCAACGCTGATGCTTGCAAGTTTACGGAATGGTTCTACTTGTCATTTGCTGCAACAACGTCATCCATTAACGTTTCTACGTCACGTTTTATTTAATAGAATTGTTTAATGATTGCAAATTTATTTAACATTTCTACACAACCATTTATTCATTGTTTATAAGAACAACATTATATAACGCTGCTGACTGCCAGTTTATGGAATGTTCCTACGGGTCATTCACTGCAACAACGATATCAATTAACGTTTCTACGTAACGTTTATTCAATAAAATTGTTTAATGATTGCAAATTTATTTAACATTTCTACACAACCATTTATTCATTGTTTATAAGAACAACATTACTTACCGCTGATGATTGCTAGTTTATTGAACGTTTCTACTCATCATATTTATTCAACAATATTATCATTTAACGTTTCTAATTAACGTTTTACTCAACAACATTACTTACCGCTGATGATTACTAGTTTAGTGAACGTTTCTACTCATCATATTTATTCAACAATATTATCATTTAACGTTTCTAATTAACGTTTTACTCAACAACATTACTTACCGCTGATGATTGCTAGTTTATTGAACGTTTCTACTCATCATTTTTATTCAACAATATTATCGGTTAACGTTTCTAATTAACGTTTCATTCAACAAAATTACTTACCGCTGATGATTGCTAGTTTATTGAACGTTTCTACTCATCATTTTTTTATTCAACAATATTATCATTTAACGTTTCTAATTAACGTTTCATTCAACAAAATTACTTACCGCTGATGATTACTAGTTTATTGAACGTTTCTACTCATCATATTTATTCAACAATATTATCATTTAACGTTTCTAATTAACGTTTCATTCAACAAAATTACTTACCGCTGATGATTGCTAGTTTATTGAACGTTTCTACTCATCATAGTTATTCAACCATGTTATCATTTAACGTTTCTAATTAACGTTTTACTCAACAACATTACTTACCGCTGATGATTACTAGTTTATTGAATGTTTCTACTCATCATTTTTCTTCAACAATATTATCAGATAACGTTTCTAATCAACGCTTTATCCATCGAAATTCTCCAACGTGACCAGCGTACCAATGGAAGGCTGAGGGAATCGGAATAGGAGGTCAGGAATTAATCGTGGGGTGAGTACACTCAGTTTGTTTTTTTTTTTTTTATTTTTTTTTAATTAAGGTGGGGGGTGTGAATGGGTGTAAAAGGGCGTGTCAGAGATTGAATCGGGACATGCTAGTCGTCGAATGTGTGGGTGAATGTGTGACGTGTGAGTGTGTGGGCGTCTGAGAGTGAATGTAGGGGTTGGGCGTGGTGATCGTGGATCTTTCGCCCATGGCGTCGCCAGAGTCTCCATTTTTCCACTTGTATTTCTTTCCATTTCTGCAGATTTTCGTAAATAGCGTACATTTCTGTATTTGTGCTGAAGTAGCAGGTATTACTCTATCAAACCCGCGATGGCTGAGTCTTAGTCGTGATGGCTTTAAACTACTCAAGGTACGCTTCCTGCTATGCCACTCTCATTGGTTCGCCACTGAGAAAGCGCTTCATTACAAATTGGCGAACAACGTGGGGCTCCTCTAAGGGTTTCTACAGTGATGTAGGACCCTGGAGGAGTCCCTCCATGTTTACACAAAATTTGAAAAATTTTTTTTTTGAAAATTTTTTTTCATGTTAATTTTCAAGTTGCACCCAACAATAGTAAGAGACTCTGGCGGCGTGGAAGCAGTTCCCTGCTTCAAACGCGCAGGAGCGAAGGAAGTCTGAGATTCCTCAGACTTTCCTTCGATGGGGTTTTGCGTCCCCACGCCTCCAGCTACAACTCTCCTTTTTGTATTTTGATAACGCAAGGGTGAGAATGGTTCTTCGGAATCATTCTCAATGGGCTTTACAAACCCACGGACCCTAGTAACGGCTGGGTTTCTTACTGGCACGGGGAATGCCGGGGGTGACCGGGTGCCAGGATTAGATATTTGTGAAATGGCGTATACGCCTATCACATCCATCCTGGTCATCTGGCCATGCTCTGGGTTCGCTGTGACAGTGAGATTCTCAGCTGGGCTAACTGCTCCATAACGTTAGAGTCCCCTCCCTGGAGCGTTAGCACCCTATGGTCTGAGTTGTCCGGTTCTCGCGAATGATACTGGGGAACATCTTCTAAAGCAGTTCGATATCAACTGCTGAGGGAAGATGTTCGCCCAGCCTTCATGTCGCGAGTTAATTGGATTAACTCAGATCATAGCACCTCGCCCGTATGTGTTGGTGGTGTGGATCGCAGTTGGCAGGTGTTGATGATCGAATGGTGGTCCAGAGGATTTATCTTCTGGCCATCCCGTCAGCACTTGTCAGCTGGGTGAGATCCCATCAGCACATACCCCTTCTTATTCCTTTCCCACCCTACCTTTTCCCATCCTTTTACCTCCGCTCTTCTTCCCTTCTCCTTTCTGATTTCCCATCCTTTAACGTAGCATAATTTTACTTTTCTTTGGTCCCAAACAAACAAAAACATCTTAAAACAACAACAAATAATGAAAGACCGGCGATCACCCCTTCCAGCCCCATGTGTGGTGAACTTCCCCCAGGATTGGTCCGTCTGTCCTCCGTCCACAAATAAATAAATAACAAAAAAAAAAGGAAAATAAATATTTATTATTGTGTAAATAGCAAATAAATAAATATAATAATAAATAAATAAATAGAATAACCAATAAATAAATATAATAATAAATAAATAAATATTTAATAAAGAAATAAATAAGTATTTATTAATTAAATAGTTAATAAATACATAAGACGGCAAAACAGCTGATAATATTGGGAACTAAATTTTTTTTTTTCAATATATTTTAGATGCCAGCACAAAAAAATAAATATTAAACAAATAGATTATACATCAAGAATACGTATTTAAACCAAATATAGGAATTAATAATATATCAAATAAGGAAAACGAAGAGTATTCAACTCAAATAAATAAGCATCAAGAATAAGAAAATTATAACGGAAAACCAAAAATTTTATTCACCAATTTAAAGCTAACCTGGATAGAAGACTACAATTCGATTAATATTAGGTATAGATTGTTAGATTTAATCTTGTTTGTATATTTTCGTTTAAGGCATGATAGGCTAAGTTTTTTTTTGTATTTTTGTTAAATTTTGAAACACATTTGCTTGTCGAACCGGTAGGCTTGCCGCTCTCCATATTCTTTTTTTGTTATTCGTTAACTTTCGAGTACCGGGAACCGCTGGATTTGCCCGAAATTGGATCCAGACTTTTTCGATATTTCCACCGCTTTCAATAGTATAGCATACGCACTTGCTCTCAATATTTCATTTATTTATTTTTAATTTTTTTATTGTAATCCACCGTCAGCAATAGCATAGTTTATTGATTTTCTCTTCCCCCTCCACCTTCTCGCAATTGGTCAGATAACGCGCAGCTGTTTGAGGTTTGAATAACGGAAATTCCATATAGCTCTTTGAATTCTGCTTTAATATATTTGAAGTAAATATTGTAATAAAATAATTTTATTTTTATTAATAATTAAATTGTTTATTTGGCTTCAGCGCTCGCATTGATAGTGTATCAATTTTCTTTTCGCTCTCCATATACTTGCCTTTATTGGTCTGGCCCTGTGCGGCGGTTTGAGTATTCATAATGTCTGCCACTGATAAGATTGACGTTCTGGATAGGTCCAGCTCTTGTGCTGTTTGTCAACACGAAATAGTGCCGGCCGACGTAAAACTTCTCACTCGGTGTAACCATCTCTTTCATGACATCTGCCTCAACGACTGGTTGTTGCAGAATCGCACCTGCCCAATTTGTCGAGCCGCTTGTGAGCGTGCAGAATTACAGAGGTTGCCTCGAGGGATAGATAAAAATAATTATACAATAGTGCCACCCCCACCACGACCTGTGACTCGATCTGTTACCGCAGGTTGGCAACGTCGTTCCAGTACCGGAAATCAGCCCTCGTCCACGCCTTTGGCAAACCGTCTTCCACCATCTCGACTCGCCGATGAAGTGCGAGTGAATATAGCTCAACGATCTCCCATATATGGTGCCGCTGCAGCGGAAGATCACGGTTTTCAGGAAGCGGTAAATGCACACATCGATCAGGAAATTTCGAGAATTAATCACTCAATGATGCAATCACGTGCTCCAGCACCGGAAGTGTTGTTACCTCTAGCACCAATTGCAGTATCACCCACCACCCCGCGTCATTCATCGGTTCATTCAAATTACACGCCAGTAAATGCGTTTGTGCAAAATAATGTACCAGCACCACCAATGTTCGCTGAACCTCATCCTGCTCTTGCTCCAGCTAGAATGAGAACACATCTCGATCAGCACTCTACCACAGTTAGAAATTGGAACGTAACGTTCTCAGGCAGACCCGATGGTCTGGATGTTGAAGCATTCATCTTCAGGATAGAGCGGCTGACAGAGATGTGTTTAAATAACGATTTTACTATTGTCACCCGTTGTCTGTACCTGTTATTCACAGATCGAGCAGCTGATTGGTTCTGGAGATATTTTCGCCAGAACCGACAGCTTATTTGGACTGACTTATGTCATGCTCTTCGAATAGAATTTCAGGACAGGCAGACGGACGAAGAGGTAAAGGAGCGGATGAGGGCCAGGAAACAGCGGCCCACTGAATTGTTTGATGAATTCCTACAATCAATTTATCGACTGGCCGATAAACTTCGGGTACCGATGTCGGACGCAGAGTTGTTATCCTTGATACGCAACAACTTACGATTGGAAATTAGAAGGGAGCTACTATATGTTACCATTTATGGACTGGAACATCTGCGCCAGCTCTGCCGTGATCGTGAAAAATTATGGGCCGAATCAATAACCAGACCACGAGATTATAATATTAGACCATCTAGACCGGTGTCAGAAGTGGACTTGGATCGTGAATTCTCACAAATTCAAATTAGCGAAATGCCAACTGAATCGCTACCAATTGCATCCAACGAACTCGCGGCAATACAGCCCGCCCCTAATATGAGACGAATAACCAGTTCAACTATTTGTTGGAACTGTAAACGACCTGGTCACCGGTGGCACGATTGTCGTGAATCACAGCGTTTGTTTTGTTGGGGATGTGGAAAAGACGATGTGTTATGTCCTAATTGTGAAAATTGTCAGGGAAACCGAAGGGGGGGCCAGAATCCCAACACCTTTTCTCGCTCCCAAGACCTGTCTTAGATTCATCTAAGACCAAATTTAATTTGTCTCCTGATCCTTCAAATATTTCATCTACCAATCCCAATAACTTATTAGTACCCGATACACGGTCGAACCTAACCTCAACTTCCAATCTGATAGGACACCCGTTGAATACTACTTCAGTTACATTAGTACCCACTCATGATACTGATGTGAAATTATTGAAACGAACACCCGATCATACTGAACCACCTCCATTATGGACCAAAATCAAATCGTTCCAACAACGATTGAACGAATACCTGAAAGTACGCTCAAACATATTTGTCGATTCATTATCATCTTTGAAAATTCCATCGCGCTCTGCGCTCCGTTCTCGTATTTATTGGCAACAACGTCATTTGTTTAAAACTAAAACCATTTCCTCTATTGTGAAATTGGACAACGATGTGAGATCTTATGCCACAGTGTCAATATTGGGTAAACAACATACTGGACTGTTGGATAGTGGAGCGTCCTTGACTGTAATTGGTGGTGATTTTGCTAAAGAAATCGTACAGACTCCAGACCTTCTAACTTATTCGTCTGCCGTAGTTCGTACTGCCGATGGCCAAAGACAGAAGATCTTGGGGTTTGTAAAAACAAAGGTTTCATTTATGAACCAAGTCAGAACCCTGGACGTCTTCATTATCCCGTCTTTGACTCAAAATCTATATCTAGGTATAGATTTCTTTAACGCTTTTGGTTTGTTTAACCCGATATTTAACCTACCTACATTTTCGACTACGGAGTCAGGAATTTCAGAATTGTCTATGGACAATCAAACACGTCTACAAAACACTATTCAGCTTCTACCATCATTTTCAAAAATGGGTCTGGGTCGAACACATTTGTTGGAACACGTTATTGATGTGGGGACTGCAGCTCCCATCAAGCAACGACACTATCCAATATCGCCCGCCATTGAGAAACTGATGGGAGAAGAACTGGATAGGATGTTGTCTCTGGGTATTATAGAGGTTTCAAACAGCCCATGGTCAAGTCCTGTGGTCTTAATTCGCAAACCTGGGAAGAATCGTCTTTGTTTGGATAGCCGAAAGGTCAATACCGTCACTAAAAAGGATGCTTACCCCCTTCCACAGATGGATGGAATCTTGAGTCGTCTGCCACAGAGTAATTTCATTTCCAGTTTGGATCTGAAAGACGCTTTCTGGCAGATACCTCTGGAAAAACACTCCCGAGAGAAAACTGCGTTTACGGTCCCAGGGCGGCCATTGTACCAGTTCGTAAGAATGCCTTTCGGACTGTGCAATGCGCCGCAAACGATGACTAAATTGATGGACCAAGTAATTCCTCCTCATCTCAAGTCGTGCGTCTTCGTATACTTGGATGATCTTCTAATAGTTACAGATACCTTTGAGGCCCATCTTAAACTGTTAGAAGATATCTCCCAGTGTCTTAGACGTGCGAACTTGACGATAAACGTGGAAAAAAGTAAGTTTCTCTTGCCGGAGGTAAAATATTTGGGATATGTTGTGGGAGGTGGTACGTTGAAAATTGATCCTGATAAAACTCTAGCTATTTCTGAATTTCCTACACCGCGTACGTCCAAACAGATTCGACGTTTCCTGGGTATGGCGGGTTATTATCGCCGTTTTATATCTGATTTCTCTGCTATGTCCTCTCCAATATCAGATTTGTTGAAGAAAAATTCTAATAAATTCGTATGGACACCCGAAGCTGAAATAGCATTTGTAAACCTCAAAAATGCTCTCATCTCAGCACCAGTCCTCATAAACCCCGACTATACTAAACCCTTTACTCTCCAGTGCGACGCTAGCAACGACGGTATAGGTTGTGTATTAATGCAGTGTGACATGGACGGTATGGAACATCCCATAGCGTACATGTCCAAAAAGCTAAATTCTGCGCAGCGCAATTACTCCACTAGTGAGAAAGAGTGTCTAGCCGCCGTACTGGGAGTAAAGAAATTTAGAGCGTATGTCGAGGGCCAGGCCTTTAAGATCATAACTGACCATGCTTCATTAAAATGGTTGATGCAACAAAAAGACCTTTCTGGTCGATTGGCTCGTTGGAGCTTGAAATTGCAGGGTTACGTCTTTGATATTGAGTACCGAAAAGGAAAATTAAATACTGTTCCTGACACTCTATCAAGACGTGACTCTGTCGATATCATTTCTGAACTATGTCCAGTGCCTGAATTAGATCTTAATTCCCCTTTCTTCAACACTTCTCGATATTTGGAGTTGGTAAATCTGGTTACCGAAGCAGACGGTACATTGCCTGATCTGAAAGTAATTTCTGGTCGGGTTTATAAACGATTGGCTTGTTTGGATCTTGACATTCCTTCAGAGGGTGAGGTCTGGAAATTGTGGTTACCTGAGGAATACACTGACGAGTGTATTGCAAGGGCCCACAATCCTCCTACCTCATCTCATGGAGGTCTAGCAAAAACCTTGTTTAACATTCGAAAATTTTACTATTGGCCTCGTATGTATACCCAGGTTAAATCGTACATCGGAAATTGTAAGACCTGCAAAGAAATCAAAGCGACTAATGTTCCACTTCGTGCTCCCATGGTTTCTCAGATGAAAACAGAACGAATTGGTCAGCGATTGTATATCGATATTCTTGGCCCTTATCCTCGTTCAAAGGCCGGGAATATCGCTATTCTGGTAGTATTAGATCATGTTACTAAATATCCATTTTTATTTCCTTTACGGAAACTAACTGCTGAACCAATTTGTCATCTATTGGCTACCAATGTCTTTCACGTATTTGGTTGTCCCGAAGTTATTGTGTCCGATAATGGGACGCAGTTTAAGTCTAAACTATTTGAAGATTTCTTGGCGAAGCACGGAGTGAAACATACACTACTAGCGTTATATTCACCTCAAGCTAACGCTTCGGAACGGGTAAATAGAAGTGTTTTATCTGGTATTCGAGCCTATTTAAAGGAGGAGCATTCTAAATGGGATCTACACTTGAGCGAGATCGCTTGTGCACTACGTTGTTCCCTGCATCAAACACTTAAATGTTCCCCATATTACGCAATGTTTGGAATACCTATGGTGACTCATGGTTCGTCATATGAACTGCTGAGACGACTGAATAGTCTTCTTGAGCCAGGGGAAACGATTCTGCGACCGGATTATCTTAATAAGATTCGAATTCGAATTCTTGATTTAACTGCCGAAGCATTTGTCAAAAGTGCTGAAAGATACAATCTACGAGCTCGGTTAACTTTGTTTAAACCAGGTGATACGGTGTTCCGAAGGAACTTTATTTTGAGTGACGCCGGTAAGAAATTATCGGCTAAACTTGCACAGAAGTTTATTGAAGCCAGAGTAATAAGGTTGGTAGGTAGCGCTGCTTACGAACTGGAGGACCTGGTTTCTAAACGTAGAGGTGTTTACCATTCCAAGGACATTCGTGCCTAATATCGGTGATAACTTCTTTTGTCACTATGTTAGTAACTTTCGCTTGTGTTTTACCGCCATTGTAAGTCAAGAGTATCGACGACCATATGAGGGTAGTTTCGTCTTGAATTCACAGTTCAGTAAGCGTGTATCAGTTGTGGTGTTCGGGTCTTGTTTCAAAAATTGTTTTTTTTTCTGTTTTGACTATTTATAAGTGCAAATTCCGTGATTGAACGTATTTGAATTTGGTTCAGTTGGTTACCTTGAATCTATATGAACAACCTTCCGAGTCACTTGGACGGAAGCGTACAACAGTGTGGCCCGGCTAGCGAGTCGGAGACGCATGAGACTCGTGTTAGTTCAGGTGTGGGTTGCGAGCCTGCATAACGTAAAAACGAAATTGTGTCGGATGTTTCATTAAAGAAGTCGGTCCCACGGTGTTTTTTCCTTTCGATCTGTAGCAGATTGAATCAATTTTTATTGTGACTTTAGAGTCTCGGGAACCCCCAGATCTGCCCGAAATTGGGTCTGGAAGAAGTTAGTTATCCACCGCTTGCAATAGAGTAGAATACTGATTTTATCGATACCCCTCCCAAAAGTTTTTTTTTATTCTTAGATACTTTGTTACTGTGTTTCTGTTAAGACTGAGTTTGTAATACTGATCGCATTGATTGCTAATCTGTGGTACGTCGAGGTGCTTCACCAAGCTAATATGTATATACAAGGTCTATTGGCGACCAGCCTATGCCTTTTTCAACTTCTTTTTGGTCGTGAGTGCTCTTCCAAAAAGCACTTGCTCTGTAATGGATAGTCTGGGCTAATGTCTGAACCCAGTATATTATAGTCTCAGATTTATTGGTTTTCATTTTTTTTTTATTCACCTGTACCGCGCGTAATAGTTTCCCATCCATTCACCTTCAATAGCCGTATTTTTATAGTCCCCGTAACCCGTAGTTCCTTATTTTTCCTAGACCCCATTTAAATTTTCAATAGTTGGACCGACCATATGTGAGAAAACCAAAAGATTTTTGCACTGATTACGCTGGTTTGATATGTTAATTAATCTAATATAAGATTGGTTGGTTTTAATTAATTAATAATTATCTTTAAAGATCATCCATATTTTTATTTTACAACGCCCTAAAAATGACGTGCGCTATGGTTACATTCAATATACTATTAAAGTTTGAATTCTCTAAACATCAACCGTAATTAAACAACTAATTTTTTTTTGAACCCTAAGTCGGCTGTGCGTATTTTTCCAGTCATCAACATTCAACGATTTAATATCTCGTTTTTGTTAAACATTCTATTGTCTTATTTTCTTTCAAAATGATTTTTCCGTTTCACTATAATGTGATTCTGGATTATAGTTTTGCATTTGATTCATTTTGAATTCAATGGTGAATGTTGTTGATGTGTCGGAAATATTTTGTGTTACAACCTTGTCGTTGTGCAATAGTATCAAATAACGAACGGTTTTGTGTAATTTTGAAAAATTCCCAACAATTGAAAACTTGATGGAAATTAATTTCCAAAACACCGTATTCGAGTTTTTTCGAGACAAAAATTTTTGGCTATATAATACGGCTCTGTCAATTATTAAAACCTCTTAGTTTATTACATTTGCGTGGTGATGGTTATGGTCACATAGTCATTCCGTCCGGTTGACTTTCAAAAATCATAGTGCAAGTTATTTGTGAGTTTAAATTTAAAACAAAAAAAAAATCTTTATATGTTTGTGTTGTGCCCACTATAATAATGTGCCGTAAAATCAACAAGCAAAAAAATTGCATTAAATCTACGTAGTACAAAATATTATAATCAATATTAAATTTGGTGAGTGCCAATATTTCCATTAGTTGAATCTGTTTGTATTTAGTATCACTGAGTTAGTCCAATTTAGTCAAAAATTTATATGTGCAAGTTAAAACAAATTGATATGTTTTGTGACGTAACGAAAACTGTACGCGCGCTATCATCCTAATGTTAATTATTTTTGACATAAATGTTTTAGTGATAATTAAATGGAATTATTGTGACTAACTATTAAAATATATATTTTTTTGTGGAATATATTTTGTATCCACGTATTTCTCTTAAAATTTAAGTAGAACAATTGTTTGTACTAATTAAAAGTTTTTAACTCAGTTGAATGAGTCCTATTTTTTGTAAAACTTAAATTATTTCGACTGCCGAAGATTTAAGAAGGTACGATAAATATTATAAATTCGAACTACTATATTATGTAAAAGAAAGATGTATCTTATTTATTAGTTGTGTATTTGTTTAAATAGACAATCGAATTGTAACAAAATATGATTACAGTTATTATGCTAAATGAACGTATGCTGTATTTTATTTTCTATTGAACGTCGTGGAATTTGATAACTTGTGTTATGATAACATAAAAAAAATGGTTTATTTTTATTTGTGATTCTGAAATTTACCAAATTTAAATGGCAGTACTATTTTGAAGTTGGATGTTGATGTGAATAAATTAATAATATGATGCAAGATCCAAATTATAAAAAAGGCCGGAATATGACGTCCTTCAACGATGAGGCCACAATATCATCATCCGCCGTATCAATATTTTGGCGGTTACTACTGTAGGTTAGTGCAACTCAGCATTGGCATCAGGTTTTTGGCTGTTGCTATCGTCTATTATACCTGTTTCGACACACCAATAATACAAAATTTTCATTTAATTACTGCCGTATCGCTTCATTATCATTGTTACAACTTGGTTACAGTTATACTTCAACGAATAATTTAACGGGTGTGGTTACAATTTGTCACATTTTTTTTGGGATTTCAACGCATACGTCAACAATTATTCTTTTTTGCCGTATTGCTTCACTATCATTGATACAAAATTATTACAGATATACTGCAACGAATGGTTTAACTGGTGTTGGTGCCATTTACTACAAGTTTTGGATTTCAACGCATACGTCAACAATTATGTTTTGCCGTATTGCGTTCCCATCATTGATACAAATTGTCACCGTTCGATTTCAATAAATAGTTTGGCTAGTGTTGGTACACTTATTTTTGATTTCAACGCATCCTGCCACAACTACATTTCAACGCATTCGGCTTAATTGATTGCAAGTTTATTTAACGTTTCTATGTACCATTTTTTTTTTTCTCACAACGTTATCATTGTGTTCAACGTTTTATTCAACAAAATCCTTCAACGCTGATGCTTGCAAGTTTACGGAATGGTTCTACTTGTCATTTGCTGCAACAACGTCATCCATTAACGTTTCTACGTCACGTTTTATTTAATAGAATTGTTTAATGATTGCAAATTTATTTAACATTTCTACACAACCATTTATTCATTGTTTATAAGAACAACATTATATAACGCTGCTGACTGCCAGTTTATGGAATGTTCCTACGGGTCATTCACTGCAACAACGATATCAATTAACGTTTCTACGTAACGTTTATTCAATAAAATTGTTTAATGATTGCAAATTTATTTAACATTTCTACACAACCATTTATTCATTGTTTATAAGAACAACATTACTTACCGCTGATGATTGCTAGTTTATTGAACGTTTCTACTCATCATATTTATTCAACAATATTATCATTTAACGTTTCTAATTAACGTTTTACTCAACAACATTACTTACCGCTGATGATTACTAGTTTAGTGAACGTTTCTACTCATCATATTTATTCAACAATATTATCATTTAACGTTTCTAATTAACGTTTTACTCAACAACATTACTTACCGCTGATGATTGCTAGTTTATTGAACGTTTCTACTCATCATTTTTATTCAACAATATTATCGGTTAACGTTTCTAATTAACGTTTCATTCAACAAAATTACTTACCGCTGATGATTGCTAGTTTATTGAACGTTTCTACTCATCATTTTTTTATTCAACAATATTATCATTTAACGTTTCTAATTAACGTTTCATTCAACAAAATTACTTACCGCTGATGATTACTAGTTTATTGAACGTTTCTACTCATCATATTTATTCAACAATATTATCATTTAACGTTTCTAATTAACGTTTCATTCAACAAAATTACTTACCGCTGATGATTGCTAGTTTATTGAACGTTTCTACTCATCATAGTTATTCAACCATGTTATCATTTAACGTTTCTAATTAACGTTTTACTCAACAACATTACTTACCGCTGATGATTACTAGTTTATTGAATGTTTCTACTCATCATTTTTCTTCAACAATATTATCAGATAACGTTTCTAATCAACGCTTTATCCATCGAAATTCTCCAACGTGACCAGCGTACCAATGGAAGGCTGAGGGAATCGGAATAGGAGGTCAGGAATTAATCGTGGGGTGAGTACACTCAGTTTGTTTTTTTTTTTTTTATTTTTTTTTAATTAAGGTGGGGGGTGTGAATGGGTGTAAAAGGGCGTGTCAGAGATTGAATCGGGACATGCTAGTCGTCGAATGTGTGGGTGAATGTGTGACGTGTGAGTGTGTGGGCGTCTGAGAGTGAATGTAGGGGTTGGGCGTGGTGATCGTGGATCTTTCGCCCATGGCGTCGCCAGAGTCTCCATTTTTCCACTTGTATTTCTTTCCATTTCTGCAGATTTTCGTAAATAGCGTACATTTCTGTATTTGTGCTGAAGTAGCAGGTATTACTCTATCAAACCCGCGATGGCTGAGTCTTAGTCGTGATGGCTTTAAACTACTCAAGGTACGCTTCCTGCTATGCCACTCTCATTGGTTCGCCACTGAGAAAGCGCTTCATTACAAACTCAGCAAACTGCGTGAAGTTATGTGAACTGCAGAACACATGAACATCAACATTTTGAACGCATATTGCGGTCCATGCTCAAGCAAATATATAACATATATATGCTGCTGGACCACATATGGTTGAGGGTCGTTTATTAAGCTAAATAAACTGTTTTAACTAACTAATGCTGTTTTATGGTTATATACTATAATTCAGGAATAATAATAACATGTACAATGATTTGTTTATATTATTTATAATAAAATGTTTATTATATAAATTATAAAATGTGCTTTTTTTTTGTTCAACATCAGTCATTATTTTTTAAATATTGAGAATGTGAACTACATCGTTTTGTAAGGATTTTAATAACATTAAATTGTGACCTCAATTCATGTGTGATTACCTCCTGAATTTAAGCATAGTAATAAGGAGAGGAAAAGAAATTAAATAAGATTCCTTGAGTAGCGGCAAGCGAAATAGGAAAAGTTCAGCATTAAGTCCTTTTATCTATAATGGATAAATTGGTCATTCAATGTGCTGGAGTATCTTTTATCTTATACATGCAATTTTACGTACAAGTCCATCTTGAATGAGGCTATTTACCCATAGAGGGTGCCAAGCCCGTAGAGACTGTTATTGTGTATAAGAAGATATCTCCTTAGAGCCGTGTTGCTTGAAAGTGCAGCACTAAGTGGGTGGTAAACTCCATCTAAAACTAAATATAACCATGAGACCGATAGCGAGCAAGTACCGTGAGTTAGTAAATGAAATGTTTATTATATAAATTATAAAATATACTTTTTTTTGTTTAACATCAGTCATTATTTTTTAAATATTGAGAATGTGAACTATATCGTTTTGTAAGGATTTTAATAACATTAAATTTATTGCGACCTCATGGGTCGATGAAGAACGCAGCAAACTGCGTGAAGCTATGTGAACTGCAGAACACATGAACATCAACATTTTGAGCGCATATTGCGGTCCATGCTCAAGCAAATATATAACATATATATGCTGCTGGACCACATATGGTTGAGGGTCGTTTATAATTTATATAAGCTAAATAAACTGTTTAACTAACTAACGCTGTTTTATGGTTATATACTATAATTCAGGAATAATAATAATATGTACAATGATTTGTTTATATTATTTATAATAAAATGTTTATTATATAAATTATTAAATGTGCTTTTTGTTCAACATCAGTCGTTATTTTTTAAATATTGAGAATGTGAACTATATCGTTTTGTAAGGATTTTAATAACATTAAATTGCGACCTCAATTCATGTGTGATTACCTCCTGACAATTCATGTGTGATTACCTCCTGAATTTAAGCTTTTGTCATCAATCACTTATTTATTTGGACGATTTCTTGCAATTTTGGGCTAATAAATTTTTAAAATTTGAAAATGCAAAAATCGTAATAAGCTGAAAATTTTATTTTAACCATTTCGCTTTTATTTATGTACATTTTGAGAAATTTCGAATTAATTTATGGTACTTGTTGCAGATTCAAAATTTATTTTAAATTATCATTTAAAATCGATCCGTTTTTGTCATAAATCACTTATTTCGACAATTTCTTGCAATTTTGGGCTATTAATTTTCTAAAATTCGAAAATGCAAAAATCGTAACAAGCTGAAAATTTTATTTTGACCATTTCGCTTATATTTATGTACATTTTGAGAAATTTCGAATTAATTTATGGTATTTGTTGCAGATTCAAAATTTATTTTAAATTATCATTTGAAATCGATCCGTGTTTGTCATCAATCACTTATTTCGACGATTTCTTGCAGTTTTGGGCTAATATTTTCTAAAATTCGAAAATGCAAAAATCGTAACAAGCTGAAAATTTTATTTTGACCATTTCGCTTATATTTATGTACATTTTGAGAAATTTCGAATTAATTTATGGTATTTGTTGCAGATTCAAAATTTATTTTAAATTATCATTTGAAATCGATCCGTTTTTGTCATCAATCACTTATTTCGACGATTTCTTGCAGTTTTGGGCTAATAATTTTCTAAAATTCGAAAATGCAAAAATCGTAACAAGCTGAAAATTTTATTTTGACCATTTCGCTTATATTTATGTACATTTTGAGAAATTTCGAATTAATTTATGGTATTTGTTGCAGATTCAAAATTTATTTTAAATTATCATTTGAAATCGATCCGTTTTTGTCATCAATCACTTATTTCGACGATTTCTTGCAGTTTTGGGCTAATAATTTTCTAAAATTCGAAAATGCAAAAATCGTAACAAGCTGAAAATTTTATTTTGACCATTTCGCTTATATTTATGTACATTTTGAGAAATTTCGAATTAATTTATGGTATTTGTTGCAGATTCAAAATTTATTTTAAATTATCATTTGAAATCGATCCGTTTTTGTCATCAATCACTTATTTGGACAATTTCTTGCAATTTAGGGCTAATAAATTTTTAAAATTTGAAAATGCAAAAATCGTAACAAGCTGAAAATTTTATTTTGACCATTTCGCTTATATTTATGTACATTTTGAGAAATTTCGAATTAATTTATAGTATTTGTTGCAGATTCAAAATTTATTTTAAATTATCATTTGAAATCGATCCGTTTTTGTCATCAATCACTTATTTCGACGATTTCTTGCAGTTTTGGGCTAATAATTTTCTAAAATTCGAAAATGCAAAAATCGTAACAAGCTGAAAATTTTATTTTGACCATTTCGCTTATATTTATGTACATTTTGAGAAATTTCGAATTAATTTATGGTATTTGTTGCAGATTCAAAATTTATTTTAAATTATCATTTGAAATCGATCCGTTTTTGTCATCAATCACTTATTTCGACGATTTCTTGCAGTTTTGGGCTAATAATTTTCTAAAATTCGAAAATGCAAAAATCGTAACAAGCTGAAAATTTTATTTTGACCATTTCGCTTACATTTATGTACATTTTGAGAAATTTCGAATTAATTTATGGTATTTGTTGCAGATTCAAAATTTATTTTAAATTATCATTTGAAATCGATCCGTTTTTGTCATCAATCACTTATCTCGACGATTTCTTGCAGTTTTGGGCTAATAATTTTCTAAAATTCGAAAATGCGAAAATCGTAACAAGCTGAAAATTTTATTTTGACCATTTCGCTTATATTTATGTACATTTTGAGAAATTTCGAATTAATTTATGGTATTTGTTGCAGATTCAAAATTTATTTTAAATTATCATTTGAAATCGATCCGTTTTTGTCATCAATCACTTATTTCGACGATTTCTTGCAGTTTTGGGCTAATAAGTTTCTAAAATTCGAAAATGCAAAAATCGTAACAAGCTGAAAATTTTATTTTGACCATTTCGCTTATATTTATGTACATTTTGAGAAATTTCGAATTAATTTATGGTATTTGTTGCAGAATCAAAATTTATTTTAAATTATCATTTAAAATCGATCCGTTTTTGTCATAAATCACTTATTTCGACAATTTCTTGCAATTTTGGGCTATTAATTTTCTAAAATTTGAAAATGCAAAAATCGTAACTTAAGCTGAAAATTTTATTTTGACCATTTCGCTTATATTTATGTACATTTTGAGAAATTTCGAATTAATTTATAGTATTTGTTGCAGATTCAAAATTTATTTTAAATTATCATTTGAAATCGATCCGTTTTTGTCATCAATCACTTATTCAGACGATTTCTTGCAATTTTGGGCTAATAAATTTCTAAAATTTGAAAATGCAAAAATCGTAACAAGCTGAAAATTTTATTTTGACCATTTCGCTTATATTTATGTACATTTTGAGAAATTTCGAATTAATTTATGGTATTTGTTGCAGATTCAAAATTTATTTTAAATTATCATTTGAAATCGATCCGTTTTTGTCTTCAATCACTTATTTCGACGATTTCTTGCAATTTTGGGCTAATAAATTTCTAAAATTTGAAAATGCAAAAATCGTAACAAGCTGAAAATTTTATTTTGACCATTTCGCTTATATTTATGTACATTTTGAGAAATTTCGAATTAATTTATAGTATTTGTTGCAGATTCAAAATTTATTTTAAATTATCATTTGAAATCGATCCGTTTTTGTCATTAATCACTTATTTCGACGATTTCTTGCAATTTTGGGCTAATAAATTTCTAAAATTTGAAAATGCAAAAATCGTAACAAGCTGAAAATTTTATTTTGACCATTTCGCTTATATTTATGTACATTTTGAGAAATTTCGAATTAATTTATGGTATTTGTTGCAGAATCAAAATTTATTTTAAATTATCATTGGAAATCGATCCGTTTTTGTCATCAATCACCTATTTCGACGATTTCTTGCAGTTTTGGGCTAATAATTTTCTAAAATTCGAAAATGCAAAAATCGTAACTTAAGCTGAAAATTTTATTTTGACCATTTCGCTTATATTTATGTACATTTTGAGAAATTTCGAATTAATTTATGGTATTTGTTGCAGATTCAAAATTTATTTTAAATTATCATTTGAAATCGATCCGTTTTTGTCATCAATCACTTATTTCGACGATTTCTTGCAGTTTTGGGCTAATAATTTTCTAAAATTCGAAAATGCAAAAATCGTAACAAGCTGAAAATTTTATTTTGACCATTTCGCTTATATTTATGTACATTTTGAGAAATTTCGAATTAATTTATGGTATTTGTTGCAGATTCAAAATTTATTTTAAATTATCATTTGAAATCGATCCGTTTTTGTCATCAATCACTTATTTCGACGATTTCTTGCAGTTTT
>CAVNZG010001674.1:0-17586 GCA_963693315.1 Diogma glabrata
ATCCCTTTGTGACCAATATGTCCACTAAAGCATAGTTTTTCTACCTTTTACTTGAGCTTATTCTAAGTGTCAAGTCAGAATCTTTTCTCAAAATTTTTCTTATTTTTGAAGTTTTGAAGTAAAACCTTTTTAGACGCGTTATGAGAATTTTGCAACGGAAGTAATCATTGTAACAGATATATAACCACATATATTAATTTCTATCATACCACAGTCTGATTTTGAATTTTAAACATATACATGCTCAGAATTCCAAAAAAAACGAAAGTAGAAATTTAAACAACAATGAAATAAAAAAGAAATTAGAAGTAAAAAAGGCAAAAGAATATTATGTTCGGCAATTATGCGATACAATTCGATTATGTGTATTGTATGTTTTATATACTTATTCAGTATCGTACTAAATGTTATATGAGTTGGATGTGTCGATTTTAGATTTAAATATCTAATAATATAGTATGTATTCGTAATATTTTATTGAGTTTCGTAATTTTTTAAATTTATGTTTTGAATTGTTTTAGTTTATTTGGATGATTTAAATTGCATTCTATTTGGATTGATTTTGAGAGGGTCCCATAGTTTTCTATGATGTGAAAAAAACCATTTTTCAGAAAGTTGGAGAAACCCGTATTTTTATATATTTTGGGGGATTTTGTCAGAACATTTATATCTATTTGGATAGTTTGAGTTGTATTATATTGCTAAAGATTTCGAGGTGGTCGTTTACAATTCTCTATGACTAAAAATATGCCGTTTTTTCAAAAGTTTATTTATAAATAAAAATATTTGTGTTGATTAAATTTGTTTTGTTAAATAGAAAAATGAGTGCGTGTAATCTTTGCACGCGGTTAAAATAAATTTCAGTTGCTACTGTGGCAGGTATTAATAAAAAGATTAAATGTAAAATAAATACGTCATATTGCAATTTAGAGTTGCATTGCTTGATAATATAATTTCCAGCATGTGTAATAGAAAGCAATATTTACATAATGTATTCCAAAGTCAATTCAATTATTATCATATAATTGAAATATGAAGTAAGAGGTTTATGACAAATATGCTAAATTTATTGAAAAACTGCATCATTTTTTGTACAAATCTTGTTGTTAAATTAAGTGGAAATGTATTCATCCTGAAATTTAATTTGTAATACGTTGTAAGACTTTGTAAAACATGTAGATATATGGCTTTTTATTACACCTGGTTGTAAATTATATTATCGAGAACATTAGAAAGAAACTCTAAATTTCAATATGACATATCTATTTTATTTTATATTTAATATTTTTAGTATTACCTGCTGCAGTGGCCAAAGAAGTTTTGCTTCAACAGCGTGTAAAGATTACGCACTTCATTTTTTTTATAGTCGATTATTTGTTAGGAAGCACTGGGAACTCTCGGCATTTCAATAATATTTTTTTGTTCTTCATCCGGTCGTAATGTTTTCATTTCTGACCTAGTGTTCTTGAAAAAACGACAACATTGACATATATCCTTCCCTGTCGATGATGAATGTTAAAATTATATACATTTTAAACTTCAACGTAGCGTAATATTTTTATTACTAGAAGTCGTAATTGTTATAGTTAACGCAAAAGCTTCACAATAGCCAACAATTTTCTATGAGTTAGATCACTGCTTTTTCAGACTTGGACGATCTAGTCAATTAGGCCAATAGAATAACGGAAAAAGATATGGCTTACGTGTTGTTGTCGGTAACAGGTCAGACATTTTTTTAATCTCTGGAGTAGGGTACTCACATAATAGACATGCCGTGTCCACTCACCCGGCACCTGGGGACTGGAGTTATGCAACTAAGTGTGCTGGAAATTTCTTTTCGCTTCCTTGTAAGCGATATAACTCGTAAATGGTGCACTTTAGGATGCTGGTGCCATGGAACTTTTTTGTTCCTTAAATGTTTTTCTATAACTTAAAATAAAAAAAAAATAAAACTAATTTGTTTTGTTGCAAATTTTTGCGAAAAATTGTCTAAAAAACGATATTTTTCAATTGAATTTATTTGTTTGCAAATAATTTTAAAAACAAATTATTTTTGTTTTTTGTTTTATTTTAAGTTATAGAAAAACATTTAAGGAACAAAAAAGTTCCACATCACCAGCATCCTAAAGTGCACCATATACGAGTTATATCGCTAACAAGGAAGCAAAAAAAAATTCCAGCACACTTTGTTGCATAACTCCAGTCCCCAGGTGCCGGGTGAGTGGACTCGGCATGTGCATTATGTGAGTACCCTACCCCAGAGATTAAAAAAATTTCTGACCTGTTACCGACAACAACACGTACAATCCGTAATTCTATTGGCCTAAATACGTGATTGGTTATTACTCTAAATCATTAGGTGTACGCAAAAAAAATGTGCAATGCATCTGGTACTACCAGGAAAGCTGCACAAACACTCTTCATGATTTTCAGCATATGCAAATGATTTGTCATCTTTCGTAACATGTATTTTTGTGGTCAAAAAAGCAAACCGCCTGTCTAAAATTTTATAATTTTAATATGTTTTTGGTTTTTGTAGCAGCTGAGTTATTTAGAGTTGTCTTGGCAATGAATATTCCGGTTGAAGTTGATGCTCCTGTGGGGACGAGCAACGCCAAGCGTGGATGTTGTGGGTGTTGAAAACTTCCTGGGAAATCTAACATTACCACTTACCTGGTATTATCCCTCGGATTATGTGTTTTTTGGTCTCAAGTGGTTTTGAGTAAATTAAAAAATTGTAGATTTTTTATCTAACACACAATTTATTTTAACTTGAGTTTGGTTTTAGAATTTTTCACATACAATAATATTAAATCTAAGTTTTGAACACAATTCCCACTATCAACAGGTTTTTAGTTAAACTTGAATTTTTTTTCTTTTAAATAATTTTTTGATTAGATTTGGATTTTTTTTTCTTAATGATTTCTTAATCATACACTGATTCGCACTTATAATAAAATCTTATTTAAATTTTCTTTTACAGAAAATTTTCAACTTCACTAATTTAAAGATTTAATTCGAAAAAATAATTTTTCACTTGTAAGTGAATTTTCCCTTATAGAAGATTTTCTTCTTCACTATTTAAAATTTTTCTAAATAAATTAATTGATAAATCTTTTTTTTTTCAAAGAAAATATTCACTTTTAAGAAACTTTTATTTTTTGTTCCGAACTAGACATTAACTTTCACTATTGAACTTGAAAAATTATTTCGCGTTAACGGGCTACATTTCACCGTTTTAAGAACTCGGACTTCAGACTCAACTGGGTCCATTAGGATGGACCCCCGCGTTTCGCGCTGTAGTTTAAGACTGTCTTTATTGAATATTTAATAATAACTAACGGCACTGGACTGCTCTTTTCATTCAATTTTCTATTTTATTTATAGTAAATTTGGAATTATATTGACCAATCAGAAAATTGTAAGTTTTATAATTTTATGAATAGATTTGATGAATGGAAAAATAGAAAAATGCAACTTTGCGTTCTCGGTGAAATATTTAAGTAAAGTTTGAGTTTTTTCTTTTTATTAGATTCTTAAAATCCGTTTAAAATTTTGAGTTAATTGGAAAATATGTAGAAATATGTATATATGTTTAGATTATTATAATTGATATTTGGTTCGTATTATAGAAATTATTGTAAGTAAGCCATTTTTTGAACGGAAATTTTTTTTGATAGTTTTTCCCATATACTATATGTTTGACTTATTTTATGTGGAGTTTATAGCAATAGCTGAGAATGGATTTTTGGTGTGAATGGAAAAATTGTTAGATATTCGAATTAATATTCATATTGAAACATGTTTTAACATGTTCGTTTTGACTTTGTAGAAATTTTAGGGAATATGTTTATAGAAATTTCAATGTACATATTTTAAACATTGTTGCATTTTATGTTTGGTTTAATATTTGTAGCAAGCTGCTGAGATTGGGCTTTTGTTTGGTTTAATGGAAAATTTTTGATACAAATCGTATCGAAACATTGTTGTAGAGTTGATTTGTTTGGATTATTATAATTGGTTATGAAATAATAGGTTTTGAGTTAGAAATTGGTTTTTGTGTAATTTATGAGATTTAGGGCCGATTGTATGAACAAGGATGGATAGAAAAAAATCCGAGGATAAAATTCTATCTTCATCCGAGGATTCTTTTTTTCGTCGATTGTATGAACCCGGATAGATTTTAGTTTTTATTTTTGGCTTTATTACAGTTTATAGCATATTTTTTAAAAGTGGCAATACTTTTTCTTTTACTTTTCTATTAAATAAATTTAATTATAAATTAAAAAACATTATTTCAAAATTGAAATGGAATATATTAAAATTATATTGAAAATATTATTTATTTTACTATTAATTTATATCAAAAAACAAATTTTTGAAACGCAGAAATTTAAATTCAAAAATAACCACAAATTCAAAACAAAACTTTTCTGCTATGCGCATGTCAAGAAAAAACACAAATTGTTTTATCCTTTGTTTTATAGAAGAATAATAGAAGATAGATCAAAGGATTGTAATGAAGTGCTTTCTCATTGGCGAACCACTGAGAATGGCATAGCAGGAAGCGTACCTTGAGTAGTTTAAAGCCGTCACGACTAAGGCTCAGCCATCGTGGGTTTGATAGAGTAATACCTGCTGCTTCAGCACAAATGCAGAAATGTACGCAATTTACGAAAAATCACAGAAATGGAAAAAAATACAAGTGGAAAATGGAGACTCTTTCGACCCCGTTTGTGAAAGACCTACGGTCCACGCGTCCAACCCCCACAATCACTCTCAGACGCCCACACACTCACGCTTCACACATACCAACATTCACCCACTCACTCAGGCGGCGAAGCAAGACCCTTAAGCTCTCAGACCCGCCTCAAGTATCACAAGTAGTAGATTTCACTACTTCGTTGTATGGCTGTCATTTAACCCATATGACACAGCTCGCACACCACTGCCATCGCCAGTACACCGTGAATCAGGTCCTGGAGCACGGGAGAACGTCACACGCTGTATTGAAAGTCCAGATCGATTATTTCCCTTTCTCTTTATTAACAACATTTAAACAAATGTATAAAACCATAAGTAATTCAAAAAAAATTATTCATAACCCAAAAAAAGTGTAATTTTATTTGTAATTTGAACAAACAGGTCCAAACCCGTTTATTTCAGCACCTGTAGTTCACAGTTAGTTAATGAATCATAGACCCAACAAACCTAAAACAGGACAAGAATTTGTCTCGTTATTTTGCTGTTTTTAATTCTTTTTTTGTACTACAGGACATTTGAGAATGATTATTTCGAAAATATACAATTTTATCAATTCAGGAAATATAAAAAAAAAAAAGGTATTTGGTAAGTTAAGTTTTGACTCGGAGCAACACTATTTGGATTAGAATCAGTTCCAATTCAGACTAAATGCGTCTCGCTACCCACACCGCCAGTTCGCACACACAGGCAACGACTAACACGCCCCCATTCAACCACTGACACGCCCTTTTCACACACATTCACACTTCTACGCTAAACAAAGAAAATAAATAGAATAAATTCACTCACCCCATGATTATATCCTCCTGGCCTCCAAGTCTCGAATATTTCAGCCCTCCATCAATAACAGTTACATGCAAACATGCCAATTAAGTGGAACATGCGGCGTCAATATTGCCTATAATTGCGTTGATTACGTGTAAAATATGGTATCCAAATTTGTATATATTTTCGTTGAATAGATGGCAAATACAGCTGAATACGTTGAAAACACGATGTGTTAATTTGTATAAATAAATGTCGAATAATTTTGTAAATCCGGTTGAATATGTGGAAAATACCATACGAAAATTTGTATATCAAAACGTTGAATAAATTTGTAAGTACAGCTGAGCGCGTTGAAAATACTAGGTAACAATTTGTATCAATAAATGTTGACTATAATGCAAATATAGTTGAATACGTCGATAATACAACGTAACAATTTGTATCAATAAATGTCGAATAATTTTGTAAATACGGTTGAATATGTGGAAAATACCATGCAAAATTTGTATATTCAAACGGTGAATCAATTGCAAATACGGTTGCATGCGTGAAAACACGAGGTAATAATTTGTAGCTAAGTAAAATTCGTTGCAAATGGTGTCAGTGATGATGCAAATATTGTACAAACATTCGTTGTCAAAGTTGAAATGGATGTTAGAAATATTGTACCAAAGTACGTTGTAAAACTTGATAATGATAATATAAATATGATATAAAACTCAGTAAATTATTTGTGATATAACATCACCCCGATGGAAAATCTCCCATCAAGAATAATATAAGAACTGAATCTAAAAAATTATGGTGCAAATTATGAAACTTTTTGCAATCCATACAATTTTAGAGCGATCTAGTTTCGAACCAATGAGAAAATTTTTAAACTTTAAAAAAGTTTATCATTCTCATCAGGGCTAGTCGACTAGATAAACTCTACCAAAAAATGTCAACGCTAATGCATATAAACCAAAAATTAGGTTAAAACTCTAGCGAAGTGTAAAAACAAAAAATTTACATAAACATACATTTAATAAATTCAGGTTTAGTCAATTAATTTCTCGGGTGATCACTGTTTCATAATTTGCACCATAATTTTTTAGATTCAGTTCTTATATTATTCTTGATGGGAGATTTTCCATCGGGGTGATGTTATATCACAAATAATTTACTGAATTAATTGTTGATCATGTGTCAATAGACACAAGTGAAGACTAGTCATCTTCTTTTCACAGATACAATTTTGTTATTCAATACTAGAAAATCTAGAGTATAACAAAACAGTGATCACCCGAGAAATTAATTGACTAAACCTGAATTTATTAAATGTATGTTTATGTAAATTTTTTGTTTTTACACTTCGCTAGAGTTTTAACCTAATTTTTGGTTTATATGCATTAGCGTTGACATTTTTTGGTAGAGTTTATCTAGTCGACTAGCCCTGATGAGAATGATAAACTTTTTTAAAGTTTAAAAATTTTCTCATTGGTTCGAAACTAGATCGCTCTAAAATTGTATGGATTGCAAAAAGTTTCATAATTTGCACCATAATTTTTTAGATTCAGTTCTGATATAAAACTCGTTGTAAAATTTGGCAATGATGATATAAGTTGGATGAAAATATGTTGTATAAACTTTGATATGATAATATAAATATTGTATAAGACTCGTTGTACAATTTGACAATAATGATATAAGTTGGATGAAAATATGTTGTATAAACTTTGATATGATAATATAAATATTGTATAAAACTTCTTTGTAAAATCCGACAATGAAGATAGAAGATGGATGAAAATCCGTTGTATAAACTTTGAGGTGAATATGGTGTAACAAAAAATTGTATAAGTAACTGTTGATATAAGTATGGTGTAAAACTTGATGAGGATACGTTGTAACAGTTGATAAGAATAATCTAGATGTTGCGCGGCAACAATTCCGCAATTAACGGTAAGATCGTATAACTAATACCAGCTAATTCTTGTTCTTTTCGCGCGTTTTATTTCAGTTTAATCAACCATCATCATCGACTGCCGTCGCAAAGTCGCACGGACTGGACAGCGTGCAAAAATACGTACACCCCACCTACAATCTTCTATGAGTTGGACACATCGAGAAATAAAAACCAAACTTTTCTTTGGATGCACAAAATTTTTATAACCTTCGATTTTATATTTAATATTATAATGGTAAACGATCTAATTTTAATGCGCTTAACGCGAACGTGTAAAAATAATTTAATCTTACAGTTTATACACCGCCATTGGCACAAACAAACAAGTAATATTTTGTTTCCTTTTTTTTGTTGGTACAGTTAATTTTACACTTAGAATAATTTAATCACACCAAGGACAAATTGTATTAAACAGTTAATTAATCTAATTAGGATTACACACAAAAAAATTTTCTATAGAATTAGGCTACACATGAAGACTAAACATATTTTTATTTTGACTTCTTAGTCAATAACAAAGTGCATTTGTTTTAATTCTTATTTTCATTGCACTCACATTCAATTTAAAAGAAAATTACTGTAAGAATGTTATTGAGAAAAAATACACGGAAACTTACTCACAAAAAATGAGGATTGCCAATTTCCACCAATATTTAGTATTTTGCAACTAATAAATAAAATGGTCTCCAGTATAAAGGTTGTTGTTTATTTTTCTTTAACACTCCACTGACAGTCCAACCATCTGCTAATCCTATCAGAAAACCAACAACAAAACGTAATCGACTCATCGCCGTCAAAAAACTAAACGACAAATGTAATAGACTAAGAGAGTACTGTGTGAATCGCAATTCAACTAAGAGGGGAAGAATTGTATAGTCGTTCCTTATATAGCCAAAATTTTGAAATCGAAAAATTCGAACAAAGAATTTCTGATGCAAGGAAATTAATTTACATCACGTAAATAAATGTTAGGACCTTTTTCTTTGTTGAAACCAAACTGTTTGTTATGTTGTAATACTTAACATTACAAAAATAATTTTGCGAAACCAATTATTTCTGGCACATTAATAAGAATTAACAATGATTTAATATGAATTAAACGTAAGCTTAATCGATTTTTAGAATGTTTATGTATCGCGAAACAACAGCATTACAGTGAAATTCAGATCCATAACGGAAAGACAATTTGATAATAATACGACAGGAAATCGAATGCTTAACGAATGGTAGGACATTAATTTCTTTATTGTGACGATTGGACAAATACGCACAGCTGTTTTGAGGGTTGAAAACTTCGTTGCTTAAATACGGTTAGTGTTTAGAGAATCCAAATTCAGGAAGCACGGTGAAACAAAGCGGAAGGAAACGTAGTATGTATCAATACTAGGCGGTTGTACAATTAAATATTAATGTTTATATATAAAAAAAACTATGGGTTACGGAGAATATAAGCAAATATGACTATCGATGGTGGATGGATGAGAAACTATTACGAGCTACAAATGTTAATCAAAATGATAACTAATGAATCAGAGATTATAATACACTACGTTCAGGCGTTGTCCCAGGCTATTCATTACAGGATAGATCAACAATCCTCGGATAGATTTTTTAATCTATTCTGATTCATACAATACAAACGACGATTAATCCGAGGATTTATCTTCTATCCGCATTCATACAATCGGCCCTAAGTCATAATGAATATGTCGTTCGTTCTATTTATATTAAACAACATTGTGTAGTTTTGGAGGTTCGTTAGGATATTATGTATATTCCTATTTAGGAATACTACACTCCAGCCTGGGGTATTCGTTGATGATAATTGTTGAAGTTGAGATGATATATGTTTTTCTTAAAGTTTGCTGGAGATCGTTCCAATTATATAATAAATTTATTATTAAACGTATTTAAAATTATATGCAGAAATAAGTCTTAAAAATCTCTAAATAATTATTACATTTGCAGTTAAAAGTGGTTTAATTATTTTCCCAATTCTGCGTTGCTTGGTATCTTTAACATTGACTAAGGACTATAAATCCTAAATAGCTAAAAATGCAATTGCTAAAACTTTCAACTCGGTTTTGATAAATCTTTATTTTGAAAAGAATTGTATTATTCCACGTTTTTAATACCCTTTTAAAATATACAATATCATAATATATGAAAATACTTTACAATTTAACTGAATACAAGAACATTTACAATTGAATACGTGTAGGAGGTCCAGCTGTCGTATATGCTTCACCCAGGACCCTTTACTACTTCTTAAACTAAATTGGTATATTTAATTTCTTACCTTGTTAGGTGTTGAGCTTGCGATGTCACCTTTTCTCTTCAACTTTTCTAACCAAAGATAGACTTTTGGATAATTTTCTACACGATTTTAATTTGAGCACTAATTAAAATTAATTTTTTTTTTTTCAATATAAAATTGATTTTTTCCACAATTTAAAATTGATTTTTCTCAATATAAAATTTTACTTTAAATATAAAATAGAGTTTTTCACAATATAAAATAGATTTTTTCACAATAAAAAATTGATTTTTTTTTCAATATAAGATTTTCTTTTCTAATAAAACTTTTAATTTTCACTTAACACTTGGTTATATTCTTTCGGCAACCTAACGTACGCGATGACCGGGATATTTTTAATAATGCTGACTGACTCTTTCGCTTGAATTACCATGGGTTTTATAATAAAAAACTAAGTTTTTTTAACCAATCAAAACTTATGATTTAATAATTTCTAGCTTCTATCGAAAATGTAGTATTTGCTAATTTCTTATGTAATAGTACATTATATACCGAGGTGATAAAGTAAATTTTCTACATTGAGGTGAATATTAATTCGCGAGAAACGAAGTTTCGAGCGAATTAAGAACCGAAATGGAGAAAATTTACTTTATCACCTAGGTTTATATACTATTTTTTTTACTACTTGTTATAAAAAATGCACGAAAACTCTTAATTATTCACAAAATGAAATATCAATTAATAAGCAAATGGTGAATAACTAAAAATTTTGATTTGGTGAAAGATTGTATATTCTATCATTTAAAATCAACTTTTGGGCGTAATGAATAATTATTATTCCGGGCTGCTTAGACCGAATTTTATTTTCAATGAATTTTCGTAAAACTATATAAAAGATATAGTTTGCATTAAAAAATATAGCTTTTATTTATTTTAACATCAAATTGAAAATCTATTAAATTTTGACGAGCCATATATAGAATTTTTTTAGATTAAAACTCACAACTAAAATATATTTCAACAGAATTCTGTTTAACAGGAACTAAAATTTCAAATAAACAAACTTAGTTGCCTTAGGAAATCAAACAATTGTCTTAAGTTTTCCATTTAAATAAAGTTTATGTTACAACATTATAATCGTGAGTAAAGAATTTTTTGCATTTATTCATTATTATTATTAGAATAAAATCAAAAATCTTATTAATTTTGTCATTTATTATTATTATTTTAGGAAGAAACTAAAAAAATTCAAAAATGAATTCAGTTCCAAGCAACTTGGAATACATAACATGCACTCCTCCAGATCTAAGAGAGGCAGCGAACAACTTGAAATTTAGTTTTTTATCAGAAAAATCGCGTAAGTTGTATATGAATCAATATAAAAAGTTCAAAAATTGTTGCAGATTAAAAAAGGATAGCCAACATAGTTCAAAATCAATCAAAGGACAACCTTTCATTAATATCTCTTCAGGAACAAGAAAACCAATCTCATTTAAATAAAAAAGCATCAACATCTTTTGATTGTCCAAATGTTGCAAACATTAACTTGCCGGGAAATGTAGTAAGTAATGGTTCAGCCAGAAGCATTACCTATAATAATTGTACAATAAATTATAATTTTAAATAAATAATAATATTATTTGCAAAAGTAGCCTTTGATTTCTTCAACAAACGAACAAAATTTGTATTTTCATTATTTACCTAGGTGCTAAAATACTTATTATTAGGTGTGGGGAATAATTATTAGTACCCATAGCTGAGAAAAATAACTTTTGTCTTGGGTTTTTGAGTAAATAATTGAAATTTCTCATGCAAGTAGTAAAAAAACATAATTTCATAGTTTTATTAAATGTTAATTGATCAGATTTCGTAGCTTCCGTTTGGCTTGTGGATTTTTTTTTTTTTTGTGGATAATTGTGGCTTGTGGATAATTTTTATTGACGATACAAAGTTACATGAATTTTTGTGTTTATTGTAACTTTGATGGGAATATCGTTTCTCAAGTTTTTGGAATTTGGTTAGTAAATTTACTTATTGGTGAATTTTATTTGATTGGATGTTTTCAATATTGTATGAAAATGTATATGGTTTTAACATTGTTGCTTAGAATATTTTCTTTGAATTCGTGGGAAACGCTGAGGTTTGATTTTGAATGAAAAATTGTTTGGTATCAAGACTTTGTTGCTAAGTTGATTTGTTTGGAATTTATTTCATGCGTTGGTGAAATCGTGAATTTTGCTTAAGTTAGGCTTTTTAATAATATTTGAAATTGAGTTTTGAAAATTGGTTGGGTGATTTCTTAGTATGATGAAATAATTAGTTTCGTGGTGAAATAGCGTTTTGGATGGAGATTGTTGATATACATGATATCAATGTTTAATACATTGTTATATCGTTTAGATGAAAATAGGGATTTTGGGTGTTTTATGGGATTGGATGTTGTATCGTTTGGCTTGGTTATGCGTGGGATTAAATTATATTGAGTCGTTTTGAGCTATATTGCTTTATATGTATATTCCTAGTTTAGGAATACTACATACGTTGTAACAATAGTTATTGGTAATATTCGAATTTATTATACATTTTGTTCAAAAAACAATTTTTTGTACTATTTATTGAAATGTCGTGTCAATGTGAGTAGAAAAAGAATAGAGGATTGACATTTCTCAAAACTTTATTAATGTGGGTTGCTAAACTATATCTGACATGAAGTCAGGGATATTAGAAAATACAGAGAACTCTTTTCTACTTTACACAAGGAATTCTATTTATGTTTAATGAGTTTTGGTGATCTCCACCAATGGAATACATTACACAGTGTGAGAAAATTTTGTTATTATATTTGTTAAAAATTATGTTTGTGTAATTATTATTGTGGCACTGGAGTTTTCACGACAGGGTAAAATACTTAATCGTTAGAAAACCGATAACCAAAGGTGCATTTGGGATTCACTGTTATTTACTATTTTTTAAAATTAAAATTTTGAAAAATTAAAATGGAAATATTCAAGTAAACTTAAAAAAAAAATTGTTTCAGTATAACATTTTTACAAAGCTTTACTTAATCCCTTTCAAATTAAAAAAAAAGTTATTAAATCGGTTAAACCGTTCGACCACAATTAAACTTTGAACTATAAGCGTTTATCGAATTGAGAGTAAGGCCGATTCGAAGTTAAGTTGGAAAAACGTAACAATATTGTAGAACTATTAGTTTAAGATTCCAATAAATAGTCGTCGTTATTGTTTCCTTTTTTCTTATTTTTAATTTGTTCCGTTCTTTGTGGCTTTCTTTCCTCTGGTTCACTTATTTCATTTTCCATTCTTTTTTACTTCACCACAATTTTAAATTGTGCGAAGTAACCGTGAAAAAAAATCTTACATACCCCAGAGTTTGTTTTTTCTTTTGTTTGGGACCATGGTCCCATAAAAAATTTCACGATATCAGAAATATCGAATTTGCGAAATCAATCATTTGTTTGTACAACTAAAATTTTAAAAATTACATTAGTTTTTGTATATAAAGATAGCTTATATATATGTGACATCTCAATAAACATTTTTTTTAATCAAAATTCTAAAGATGAATAGTTGAAAACTTGGGTTCGGACATTCTTCATTTTATCAATTGACAGGTAAAGCCTTTCTTTGATAATTTGTAAACTGCAAATAATTGCTATTGTAAATCAAGCTTGTTATATGTGTCGTATTCAACAAATTGATGTTATTCTAGTTAAATTGTTAATTTTATTGTAATAAGTTTTAAATTTTAATACATAATTTATGATTTCCAATCCTTGCAATCCTTGCTTTTACTATGATTAAAGCGGGAAAAATTTTTATAGAGACCAAAAATTGTAATTCTTTTCAATTCAAAATTTGCATTACCATTGTTGGAATTGACCACAAGTTTTGTTTTAATTCTTAAAGGAGCTATAAAAATCAGTATTCAAATGATAAACATAACTTAAGATTGACTTAAAACTAATAGTTTGACGTTTTAGAATAGTTTTATTTTGTGATGTGAGTGCATTTTGACGAGCGATTGTAGAAAAACTACTGAATCGATTTTCATAAATGATATGTCGTTGAATAGGTATTGGAACAAAATTTTTAAAAATGTACTCTGCTAGTTTTTGAAATAATTTTTAACGGTGTAACATAAGAAAAAAACGGTGTAATTGAAAAAAAGATGGCATAGCCTTTTTTTTTTTTTTTTAACTAAATTGAAGCTTATTTTATATTTAACCACTTGTGAAAGTTTGGGACACGCGTTATTGTTTGTTTTAAAGATAAAATTCATTGTGCATATGACCGTCGGGAATCAGTTTTTTTTGTTCTGAAGGAAAATTATAAAAAATGGCGTTATAAACTAGGAGATTTTTTTTGTATGTTAAATATCAAATATTTTATTATTAGATGAACTTTTTAAAATATTATAAAAATTATATATGTAGTACAATAAATAAAATAAATACAATTGTTAAAAATGATTTACTTATTTTACAAACAGAAGTTTCTTTTGAATAGGAAAACACTTCTGCAATTATTTTCTATGTATTAGATGGCATAAAAAAAATAAAATGTTTATTTGTCACTTTTAGTAATCACTTGTCATTCGACAGTCTCGACTGCAAACAAAAAAACCGTATAAATAACTAAATCTATTTAGGAACTTTTGACTGGAGAAGTATTATGTTCGTATTATGTTATTATGGTCATAAAGTAAAAGATTGTATTTTAACATTAAATTACAAATATTTTATTATTGAATAAACTTTTTAAAGTTTCATACAAATTATATATGTAGGTTAAAGAAAATAAATATAGTTATTAAAAATTATTTACTTATTTTACATTTAAAAGTTTCTTTTGAGTTGGAAAACATTTTTACATTTATTGTCTTAGTATTTAATGGTACAAAAGAATGAAATTTTTGAGTTCCCTTTTATAGTAATCGCATTTTTATATCGGTTTTGTAATTTTCCCTTTGTTAATTGATATTTATTTTTATCGGCGTATCCAAAGTTCATGGTAGATTCCCATTTTAAAGCCCATTCGAAAAGTTTTTTTGGTGTATCAATAATATCTTTGCTCCCTATACTATAACGGTGTGCAACACGCTTCAGTGTACCACCAATTCCATCACAAGGTTCCTTTCCATGGCTGGTAGCATGAAAATGCCATTCTGCATCAACCTTAAAGTCTTTTTGATGGTGGCATAAGTTAATTAGGTAATGTTTATTTTTGTATTGAGAAGGTGCACCGTCAGTGTTATAAATTATTTTCGTAATATTAGAATTTATATGCGTTTTCATGAATTCAATAAGTTTTGTAATGAAAAGATGGACTGCAGTACTGTTGTGATCGTTTATATCCGAAATGAGTATAAAACTTCGGTACTGTATATATTCACTTGCGGCACTTTTAAATAAATGACAAATGGATGAAAAGTAGCTTGTGAATTATTATAATAATAGCCTTGAACCGCATCCTGAATTATGAAGCCGTAGTTTTCAAAAAAATCCCCTTGAACGAAGCACTTCCTGCTTCTAATTTTTTTTTCCTCAATGAATGTAGACTGCTGTTTTGCTATAAAGTTGTGTGGTATCAAAATTTGTAAACGGTAAATAAATTTTTTCATAAATTCTTCTACAGTTTCTATTAAAGTATCCAAATTGAATCGATCAGTGGTATTCCATTGTTGATATTTGACTTGAAGGATTCCTTTAACGTCAAAATCATTTAGTAATTTTTCTTCCAGTTGTTGAAGTTTTTTTGAACATTCATTGCACTTCAAAGTATGACAATCTTTGTTAATTCACCACATGAAACAAAGTCAATTAATGTTTTATAATTCTGGAAAGCAGCATCAGTAACTCAAGACATCTTAGAGTGTTGAATCATTAGTTTCATATTTTGATGTATGGTACACACGCACCCATTATGAACTCCTTGGGATAATTTTATACATTCTTGTGGTCGAAGGGACGAGAATTTAGTAAATCCTATTTTCACATCAGGAAACTTATTTTTAAACTCCACATAAGCTTCATTTAATGTACATAGCAATAAGCGCTTTTGTGTTTTTATGCGCTCATCTCTTTTTTTAAAAAATATTGCATCTCGTTTGCCTGGCAATAATCTACTGATTTCATCACTTTTGTAGAACTGCTCCACAACATTTATATCTGTTGTGGATACACCTCTTTTATCCGTCGCAGATGAATGTTGAAAATTATTTTCATGTAGAGTTTTACTTTTTTCAACCAAATGACGCGTAGCATTACTGTTGTTTGTTATTATAATTATATTGTTATATTGTTATTATAATTATATTATTATATTTAAAAATATAATAATTTATATTATTATATTTAAAAAAAATTCTACGAGAAGTCGTATTTTTCATATATCAAAGGCTATCTATAAACTAAAAATAAACCAAATTAAAAAGGGTCGAGTCAAAATGTCGCAAAATTTTGCTGAACTTGACTGAAATTGCCTTTTAAAAAGTTCATTTAATAATAAAATATTTGATATTTAACATACAAAAAAAATCTGAATCTAAAAATCGCCATTTTTATAATTTTCCTTCAGAACAAAAACAACTTATTCCCGACAGTTATATACACAACGAATTTTATCTTTAAAACAAAAAATAACGCGTGTCCCAAACTTTCACAAGTGGTTAAATATAAAATAAGCTTCAATTTAATTAAAAAAAAAAAAAAAAGGCTATGCCATCTTTTTTTCAATTACACCGTTTTTTTCTTATGTTACACCGTTAAAAATTATTTCAAAAAATTAACAGTGTACATTTTTAGAAACTTCTAATACCTATTCAACGACATATCATTTATGAAAATCGATTCAGCAGTTTTTCTACAATCGCTCGTCAAAATGCACTCACATCACAAAATAGCAAAAAATTGAGGGGCACCCTGTGAAGACCCCTGGTCGAAAAAAAATATTCTAAGAGAACTTGTATTTTTTATTTATGAAGGACTATCTATAAACAAAAAATAATCAAAATTAAAAGGGGTCAAGTCGAAATTTCCCAAAAATTTGCTGAACTTGCAATTTCACGCTCATATATATATATATATATATATATATATATATATATATATATATATATATATATATATATATATATATATATATATATATATATATATATATATATATATATATATATATATATATATATATATATATATATATATATATATATATATATATATATATATATATATATATATATTTATATATATATATATATATATATATATATATATATATATATATATATATATATATATATATATATATATATATATATATATATATATATATATATATATATATATATATATATATATATATATATATATATATAGATATATATATAGATATATATACATATATATATATATATATATATATATATATATATATATATATATATATATATATATATATATATATATATACATATATATGTATATATATATATATATATATATATATATATATATTTATATATATATATATATATATATATATATATATATATATATATATATATATATATATATATATATATATATATATATATATATATATATTTTATTTAGCGTATGGTTTTTTTTGTGACACATTAAAAAATTAAACTTAAAAATAGGTAGACTCTTCTATGAAATCTACCTAAAACAATACATGGATACACATTAAATGAGCTTACAATCGATTTGATTGCGTGTCTTTTAAGTAAATTAAAAAGTAAAAAATTTGAACATTGGGCACTACATTTGAACATTAGATGTTTACATCGAGCGAGTCTATCCAT
>CAVNZG010001675.1:0-39807 GCA_963693315.1 Diogma glabrata
ATAGGTTATGCGAAATTTCAACTACAACGGCAATAGTCGTTTTATCTCTTTGAGTCTGTCTAAAGCGGCTGCTTTTGTCTTTAGATAACAAGGCATATGTTTAGCATTTATTGCAATGTTTATCATAAGATTAGTTTTGTCAGAATCTATGTTATTTATGGTCTTGGCATAGCTGAACCAGGTTACCTCGATTTGGCATGCGTTTTGCAAGCAGTGCTGCGACTATTAACAGATTTTCTAACTTTAAGGTAGGAATAATTATTTATTTATTTTTTTATAAATATCATGATATATATCAGGGAATAAATATCGTGATATATATCAATGATATATATCGGATATATATCATTGATATATATCATGCCAACCTTGAAAATAAATATCACTGACTTTCCTTAAATCAGTTCTAATATTAATGCTGTTATTGTGTTTAAGAATTTCTGTTGATTCTATGAATTCTCTTTTTTCTTTGTTCAGCTCAGTAAATAATATTTCAATTTCTTCAAAATTATAATGATCATTATCACCTTCTTTAAATTTTTCTAGCCCATGTGTTACCAATGCTGTCTGACCATGATTTGTATATGTATTCCGATCAATGTATTTTAAATGTTTTTTTTTTTTATATATTACAAATAATTAAAAAGTCGAGAAGATAATAATATATATATATATATATATATATATATATATATATATATATATATATATATATATATATATATATATATATATATATATATATATATATATATATATATATATATATATATATATTATATATATATATATATATATATATATATTATATATATATATATATATATATATATATATATATATATATATATATATATATATATATATATATATATATATATATATATATATATATATATATATATATATATATATAATATATATATATATATATATATATATATATATATATATATATATATATATATATATATATATATATATATATATATATATATATATATATATATATATATATATATATATATATATATATATATATATATATATATATATATATATATATATATATATATATATATATATATATATATATATATATATATATATATATATATATATATATATATATTATATATATATATATATATATATATATATATATATATATATATATATATATATATATATATATATATATATATATAAATATATATATATATATATATATATATATATATATATATATATATATATATATTATATATATATATATATATATATATATATATATATATATATATATATATATATATATATATATATATATATATATATATATATATATATATATATATATATATATATATATATATATATATATATATATATATATATATATATATATATATATATATATATATATATATATATATATATATATATATATATATATATATATATATATATATAATATATATATATATATATATATATATATATATATATATATATATATATATATATATATATATATATATATATATATATATATATATATATATATATATATATATATATATATATATATATATATATATATATATATATATATATATATATATATATATATATATATATATATATATATATATATATATATATTGTAACGACTCTTCGTTGGTTCTTTTAGATTATTGAGCAAATACGACAGTAAAAAGACAGATCTTTAGTTAACAAAGTTTCAAACTTTATTTATCAACCATTTACAGCAACTTCCGATTTTAATTACAATAAATACCAGGATCTCCAAATTATGTACGATAAACTTCACCGCTTTTCCACAATTTGAATCAATAATATTCGGAATCGTAAAATCTGTATTTACTATTCCACTAAGTTCAAATTCTTTTACTATTAGTACCCAGGCTCAAGTACCACCGATTATTCCTTATACTTGCGAATATTTATAAAACTGACTATCTGATATTTTGTTCGCTTATTTATATTCAAAAACAAATAAGCAGAATCTTCTGGTACTCACTGTAGTTGTTTCTAGAAACAATAGGCCACTCCTCTTTTTAATTCATTAATGTACAAATTTAATTTACATTAATTTATGCAACTTGTATTAGTTAAAGGGAGTTAACTTTTAATTCATCTTTGCCATAGTCTGAATGTAGAAAACATTTAGGCGGAACGTATGGACGAAGTTTATTACACTGCCCTCCATTTAGTTTTGTTCGTCCCGAACAATATCAGCTATTGCAATGGTACTGTTACCTTGGTACGGTGCCAACCTTTGCAGATGTATCACTTTCATCTTGGTACGGGGTCCCTTTTGGATGCGGTAGATAACATCATTAATTCGTTTGATTATTTTATATGGACCTTCCCAATCTGGCTGCAGCTGCAGCTTATACCAATTCTCCTTCTTGAAAACCGCCACTATTTGCATTTATGTCGTACCTGGTTTTCATTTTGTCACTGGCAATCTTAATGTGGTCTCGAACCTGTTGATGGATTTTATTCATCTTCTCCCTTAGTTGTCCCACATAATCTGTTTTCGTAGATACCAGACCTCCAGGGATGCCGAACTCGATGTCACTAGGAAGATGTAGTTCTCTTCCGAACATGATATTCCCTGGCGTTTCACATGTCGTATCGTGCACTGCGCTACGATAGGCCATCGAGAATAACGGAAGATCCTTATCCCAATTTCTTTGGTTGGCTTCCACTACCTTCGACAAATGTTCTTCCATGGTTCGGTTGAATCGTTCTACCATGCCATCCGACTGCGGGTTCATAGGTGTAGTTCGTGTTTTTCTAATGTCGAGTGTTCTGCACAGCTCTTCCATCAATTGAGATTCGAAATTCCTTCCCTGGTCCGTATGCAACTCGAGCGGTGTTCCATATCTGCAAACCCATTCATTGACTAATGTTTCGGCGACCGTAACTGCTTCCTGGTTCGGTATTGCATAAGCTTCCGGCCATTTTGTAAAGTAATCAATGATCACCATGATGTATTTGTTACCTTTTGTAGTTTCCGGAAATGGCCCCGCGATGTGTATAGCAATTCTCTCCATTGGGCGCCCACATTGTACTGCTGCATCTCTCCTCGAGTTCTAGTCTTTGGTCCTTTGCTCGCCGCACAAGTATCACATCGCCGACACCATTGCTCTACGTCGGTTCGATACCTTACCCAATAAAACCTCTCCCTTACTTTAGCCAGGGTTTTATTGACTCCCAGGTGTCCTCCAGAAATACTTCCATGCAGCTTTCCCAGTACCTCTTCTACTCGACTTGATGGCAACACCAGCTGTTCCAACACTTTCTTTCCATCAGCGGACTCCCATTTTCTTTTTAGTATCCCGTTATCCATCAATAGTGAGTCCCATTGCGCCCAGTAGCACTTCACCTCCGTACTTAAAGGTGCTACCTTTTTCCACTCCGGTCGCCTTCCCTCAGTTTTCCATTTCAATATTGGAGCCATAGCTGGATCTTCTAGCTGCTCTCTTTTAATGGCCTCGGTACACCAATCGTCAGGAGTTTGGAGCTTGATTTGGGTCACTTTTATTGCCTCATTTCCATCAGTTCTGCTACATGACTTGCACTCCTCTATACAGGGTCTTCTGGACAGGGCATCGGCGTTACCATGGATCCTTCCCTTGCGGTGTTCAACTTTGAAGTCGTAGTTTTGCAGGATCTCTATCCATCTTGCTTCTTGTCCTTCAGGAAATTTGAATTGTAATAACCATTTTAGAGCAGCATGGTCCGTGCGAATCAGGAATGGCTGTCCACACAAATACTTGTGGAAATGTTTCACAGCCTTGATGATAGCTAGCAACTCCTTCCTCGTGACAGTAATTCCGCTCCGGCTTTGACAGAACTTTACTGAAGTACGCCACCACTTTCTCATCGTCTCCAACTTTCTGTGACAAAACCGCTCCGGTTCCTACATTGCTTGCCTCTGTGTCCAGAATGAACATCTTTCCGGATTCTGCATAGGCTAGTATAGAGGTGTTGCATAGTTTTTCTTTTAAACGGCAGAATGCCTTATTACATTCGGTTGTCCACAGAAACTTGGTATTTGCCTCTGTCAATTTATGTAGACTCTATTCGCAAATATTCGCAATATTCGCAAGATTCTCCACGAATCTACGATAATAGGTGCATAGGCCAAGAAAACTGCGTAGCTCATGAACATTCTTCGGTACTGGCCAATTTTTCACAGCATCAATCTTCTCGGGATCGGTTCTGACTCCATTTTCTGTAATGATGTGTCCAAGGTACTTCACTTCTTTGTGGAAGAGATTGCACTTTACCGGATTCATCTTCATGTTGGCATTACTTATTCTTCTGAGTACTTCTTCGAGGTTCATTAGATGCTCTTCGAAGTTGCGACCCATTATAATGATGTCATCAAGAAAAACTAGGCAGGCCTTCCAGCTTAAACCATGCAACACGCATTCCATTAGACGTTCAAATGTTGCTGGGGCATTGCATAAACCAAACGGCATCACATTGAACTCCCACAACCCATTGCCAGAAGAAAATGCTGTCTTTCGTCGATCTTCTGGATGCATTTCAACTTGCCAGTAGCCAATCTTCAGATCTAATGTGCTGTACCATTTGGCCCCTGATAGTGTATCCAGTGTGTCATCAATTCGTGGCAATGGATAGCTGTCCTTAATGGTTACCTCATTGAGCCTTCGATAGTCTACACAAAAACGAGCTGACCCATCTTTTTTCCTAACTAGCACCACTGGTGAGCTCCATGGACTCTTAGATGGCCTGATGACTCCATCACTTTTCATTTTGTCCAGCATTCCTTGCACTTCCTCGTGTTTAGCCAGTGGTAGCCTTCTAGGAGGCTGTCTGATAGGATGAGCGTTTCTAGTGTTGATCCTATGTCGCACGATGTTTGTTCTTCCAACATCCTCATCTCCAGTAGAGAAAACACTGCTCATCTTCGTTAATACCCTCTTTATTTCTTTGAATTCGGCTGGATTCATTCTTTTACTAAGATCTTGAAGTATTGCTACTAATGCGGGATTGTTTCTCTGCATGAAGACCTTTTGCTCTTCTTGACAGCTGATTATCTCTTTTATGGTGCTGCATTTGGCGATTTCTTCTCCATGATTGATGATCACTCGTTTATTTGAGAAGTTAATCAGTTGCACTGGAACTACCCCTTCTTTTGCTGCTACTAGCGTTCGGCCAATCATAATGTTTCCCCGGAAGTCATTGTTAGCTGGCTCAATCATCACAGGTGAATTTTGGTTACTTTTATTTAGTAGCTTAGTCCATATGATCTTCTCAGATTTTGCCGGGATCTCAATTGGTCCGTCACTAATAACACGGACCTCAGCATTGTCGTTGGTGGCGTGTAGCACTATTTCTGTGTTTCCATATCTCAGTACGTGGCTTCCCAGATCTAATATAAAATTGTATTCTTTCATGAAGTCAAGCCCAATTATGCAGTCATCTTCTATATCTGCTACAATAAATCGGTGCCTAAATGAATTTCCTCTAAGGTGAACTTCTTGGTCGCTTTCTCCATGAACTAGAACTGTTTCACCCGTAGCTGTTTTTAGGGTGAATCGTCTTGCTGTATCGATCTGACTATCATGAACCACATCTAGACGCACTATCGATCTTGAAGCACCTGTGTCCAAAGTCAACATGCACGATTTGCTTCCAACGGTTGCCTCTAGGACTAGACTACTATTTTCTCTTTTTACTTGTGATACCACCAATGTAGGGCATTGTAATTGAGCCAGCTTTCGCCCTTCAAAACTGGCACGATCTTGTTCTCCGACTCCGGAACGCGGCATCTCTCTTCCGAACGCGGCTCCCATTTACATTCTCTTTGGATGTGCCCCAACTTCCCACAGTTCCAGTATCTTACTCTGCTAGATCTACTTCGTTGATTTCGTTCAGGTTTATCTTCCAAACTTTTGACACGCATGATCACTTCATCAAGCGCTGCTTTTAGTGGTTCCTCAGCAACTTCGATTTGACGTACCCTATCTGAGCCATACGCTCTTTTTCCAGCTTCGTGAAGGGCTAATGCTAAGACTTCCGCAGGTAGTTTCTTCCCGCTTAGATACAGCTGGTTTCTCATTTGCATATCTCGAAGAGCATTGATGAATGTATCAGCTGCCAGTTCGTCTCGGTGTTCAGCGTTATAGTTCGGGTATGACAGATTTACCTGTCTCACAATGTCAGCCTCTAATTCTTGCAAAGTTTCGCTGACTCCTTGTTTTCGTGTTTTGAGCTGCATGCGATAGAGAGCTTGCATATGACTTTCCCCATCTCTTACTTCTAAGGCCTCCATTAGCTTGCAGTAATCACGCTCTGTCGCTGATAGTGTCTGCAAAATTTCAGCAGCAGGTCCTTTCAATGCCAATATAAGCGCGTTTGATTTTTGCTGGTGATCAACCCCAGTTGTTGCTATCTCAAATTGCATCTTAAATATCTGATACGATGTAGATTATAGGGTTTAACCTTTGGAGCTGCACTCTATATTATATTTGTTTAGTGGGGGAAAGGCTTTTTATTCGGTGGCACTGGAGAACTTATAAAAAAAATCACTAAATTTCAACTAAAACACAAGCTATTAATCAACTAAAAAAAACACAAGCACTTGCCATTACAAAAAGACGATCGAAAACACAAATCTAGATCACAAAATACACAAAATATCTAAACGTTATAAATTGTATTCTTTATTTAGTTAAATATTCTCTTGTCTTATGACTACAACACATCGGAATTATAAATTCTAATAAATTTTATAAATTTTGAATAATTAAAAAAAATACTTTATCACCAATAAAAAAAATGATTTTAAATAAATAAATATAATAAATACAATAAATACTTCAATGTTTTTTGCTGGACGTCCAAATCTTCAACGAAAAAATAAATATTCTTCCTATTTATAATTTCTATATGGTTCAGCTTGAAAGTAAATTTGCTTTAATGTTTTTTTCCTTATATATATTTAGTTAATATTTAGTTAATGTCTGCTGCCGATGAACGCCAAAAACGAATAGAATGATTAACATTTTTCATTTTCAATCCTTCCAATTTATTTACGTGGTCTCCATAATTTTCTCCAAATTATATTTATATTGGGTTGGTTGTCATGTTGTATGAATATTCGAAAAAATTACTTGTTTTATTTAAGGCATATGTTGTTTTTCAATTTCGAAAAATAATTAATTTGAAATCTCGATTGGTTGATGCAATATTCGGAAGATTTAAACTAGTCTGACCCATTCTCATTATAATCCTCAGTTCCTCAATATTTGTTTAACGAATTTCATTATAACTTAAAATTCCAATGCGATGTTATTTTGAGGTAAGTTTGTATTATTCCTTTTATTTTTTTTGTATTATTTCCTTTATTTTGCAGTACAGGTTGACAAATTTTTACTTAGCTTAACATAATTTTAATTTCTTTTTTTTTTTTTTTTTTATTGGAGGGCCTTGAGACTTACAGTTCAAGTAGCACTGCGACCTGAAGGTCTATTGTGCTTACCCTGATTTTGTTATTAGTCAGTCGTCGTCTGTGCCGTTACTGGTTGTATTCTGTCATCCAAGTTGAGACTTTTAATAAAATTAATTAGCTCAATTGGAGTGACGTTTTGTGGTAATGGAAGTGTTAGTCTTCTATGACCAAGTTGGTTGTATCTGTGCCCAGAGAGTTCAGGACAGCTGCAGATGACGTGTTCCATCGTTTCCGCATCCGAGTAGCAGAATCTGCACCTGTCGGAAACAACAAGGCCTATTTTGTTAAGATGGTGGTTTAAAGGACCATGTCCAGTAACGCACCACGTTAAAATTCTTAGAGACTCTCTGTTTAAGTCGATTGTTTTTAAGGGTGAAGCAGGGAGGTTACCTAGAAACTTCTTGGAGTGTACTAGTCCCTCTCTGCTTTTCCATAATTTAGCATTTTGTTCTTGTTCCATTGTTTGGATTGTGCTTTTGAGCGAACTCTTGGCAATTCCAAAGCATGGTTCCGGTCCAACAAATTTTTTATTGGCACCTAGCTTTGCTAAAGCGTCAGCGATAGCATTTCCTTGTATTCCTGTGTGGCTAGGTGCCCACACAAGTGTTACTGTGTTATTGCACGAGATTTTTAATAAATTTTGGTAGCATTCCCATACCAGTTTTGAATCAAAGCGCGTAGATTTTAGTGCCAAGAGTGCTGCTTGGCTGTCAGAGATAATATATATTTCAATATTTTGGTATTTTCTTTCAGCGCATAGCAAAGCGCAACTGCTAATGGCAAAAATTTCGGCTTGAAATATGGTTGTTGTGGTGCCTAAAGCAACCGTTTGTTTTGTTCTAGGACCAAACACTCCTGCTCCCGTGCCCATGTTGGTTCGAGAACCATCTGTGTACCAGATGCTGGCGTTATGTGGTAGTGACCGTATGTAGTTTTTAATAAGATCTCTGGCCAATATCTTGACATCAAAGTGCCTATCTAAATCTATTGTTTTTGGCATACAATCCGAAATATGGTATGTATGCAGTTCAGCTTGTAATTCAGAAAGGATTTTAAGGTGTCCAGTTAGATTACCCGGCTTAAACCCTTCTGTGAGCTGCAGTCTATGAACGCTCAACACCGCTACAGATTTAACATATAGGTGCAATGGAGAAAGCTTTAGAAGAATCTCCATTGCTGACGTTGGCGTGGTTTTGAAAGCACCTGTGGCACTAAGACACACAAGCCTTTGTATTTTTGTAAACATATTTTGAGCAGTTATTTGGCGCGTTTTAGGCCACCAAACTAAAGCTGCATATGTTAGAATTGGTTTTATAATACTTTGGTGCAACCAAAGTATCATTTTTGGGCTAAGACCCCTTGTTTTCCCAAACAGGTTTCTGCATGTGAAGAAAACTTTGTTTGCCTTATAAGAGATATATTTCAGGTGTGGGTTCCAAGTTAGTTTGCTATCCAGGATCACACCTAAATATCTAACCTCTTTTGATGTTTGTATTGGATCGCCGTTTAGAACAGGAGAAACGAAATTGAAGTTTCTCCTGTTTGTGAAAACGACAATGCTTGTTTTTTGTGGGTTCATCGACAGTCCTAATCTGTTGCACCACTTTGATACAATATTAAGAGCTGTCTGGGTTCGACCAGCGACAATGGAGTCATGTTTCCCTCTAACCATAACTGCCAAGTCGTCGGCATAGCCTACAGTGTTGAAGCCGGAATCATTTAGCTTAGTGAGGAGATCATCAGCCACCATTAGCCAAAGCAGCGGAGAGAGCACGCCCCCTTGCGGGCAGCCTCTAGATACAGTAACAGTCACTGAATAATCACTTAGTGTAGCCGTTATCTTCCGACTCTGTAGCATCTTGATAATCCACGCAATGATAAGCGGATTTATATTTTTCTTTGTGGCCATTTCAATGATAGCATTGAAGTGGACATTGTCAAAGGCTCCTTGTATGTCCATAAATGTACAAACAAGTGCCTCCTTATAGTTTAGGGTGCTCTCAATTTCTTTCACCATTTTGTGCAACGCCGTTTCAGTAGATTTCCCAGTCTGATAGGCGTGCTGGCTAGAGTTGAGAGGGTTTTGTTTCAGACATACATGACGGATGTGATAATCCAACATCTTTTCCATCGTTTTTAATAGAAAAGATGTAAGACTTATGGGTCTGTATGATTTGGCTTCATTTGGTGTTTTTCCTGGCTTAGGTATAAAAACAACTCTGGTTTCTCGCCATATCTGAGGAATGTAAGCAAGGCGAAAGCTTGCTTTGAACAAACGCATGAGGTATGGAAGAATGATTGTTAGACCCTTTTGCAGAAATACCGGAAAAATTCCATCACCTCCTGGAGATTTATACGGACCGAAGGATTCTATAGCCCATCTCGCTTTGTTGGGGGTGAAAATTGTGTTGGTTAAATGATCTGCATTACTTTTAGTTGCAGGATCTAGAAGACGTACGTCTTCGTTGGCATTATCTTCCGTGCTCCATTTTATTGAGCCCGGAAAGTGGGTTTGAAGTAAAGTATCTAGTGTCTCAATACAGCTGGTGGTATACGTACCGCTTGGTTTGCAGATTGAGCCTAGAGGGTTTGTGTGATCAAACGACATCAATTTTTGGAGTCGAGCTGCAGCAGGCAGATTATCTATCGTATTGCAGAGCTCTTTCCAACTATTTCTTTTTGATTGTCTGAGTTCTTTATTATAATTGGTTAGAGCTACTCGGTACTCTGTCCAATTATTTGTTGTTTTTGCTCTGTTAAAGAGCTTGCGAACTTTATTCCTTTTCCTCTCCAAGTTACCATTCCACCAAGGTACATCTCTGCATCTTTTGGATTGAGTTATTGGAGTATTAAGGTTGTATGCTTCAGTGATAATTTCTTGTAAATTATTTGCTGCAGAGTCAAGCTCAAATGTAGAGTTGATACTGCTGCAACTATTTACATTATCATGAAGATATGTTGTGTAAAGTTCCCAGTTGGTTTTTCTTGGGTTTCTAAAGTACTGGATGCTCTTCGGGTAGTGTTCTATGTTGAAACATATATAAGCATGATCAGACATAGAAGCTTCCTTCGAAACATGCCAGTTCTTAATATGGTTAGTAGAGTTTATGTTAGTTAAAGTAAGGTCAAGGACCTCGCCTCTGATTGCGTTTCTAAAGGTAGGCTCACTACCTTTGTTTGCAATAAACATATTGTTTGTATACAAAAATTGAAGCAGACGCTCGCCTTTTGTGTTAATGTTGCTACTTCCCCACACGGTGTGATGAGCGTTAGCATCACACGCTATTATGAGGTTATAGTGGTTATTGTTGCAATACTTGATGAGTTTCTCTACCACTTCTGGTGGTGTCTCGTCCTCATCCCCCGGGAAGTATGCAGAAGCTAAAATGAATTTACGAAATCCACCTTGAGGAAGATGAATTTCTATCTGGACCGTTGTAAGATCTCTACAGATAAATTCATTCAACGGAAATATTTTCAGATGTTTGTTGAAGAGAATCGCGGTTCGCGGTCTTTCCACATCTGAGAAATAGATCAGTTTTGTATTTTTGTTTGACGATAGACCTTTTATTCTTTTGCTGTCTGCCCACGGCTCCTGTATAAATGCAAGATCGTGAGCATCCTGTTCAATTAACCGGTTCAAATTAACTGAGGCCATTTCTAATCTGTGCAGATTAATCTGAACGCAACTTAATTTAGGTACTAGAGATTTTTGTCGTACAGGTCTTCTGTCTGACTTAGAGTAAGCTGGTGAATCAGACATTACCATAGAGTCAGACATGGTGTGTGTACTATCCGAATGAGGATAAGCTGATAAATCAGGCATGATCCTAGAGTCAGACATGGCATGTGTGCTGTCTGGTTTAGAATAAGCTGATAAATCAGGCATGATCCTAGAGTAGGACATGGTGCACAGTTTTGTTGTTGGTTTATGTGATGCGTTTGGAGAAGCATCGCTCTCATCTAAAACTTTATAGTTTTCCATACAATATTTATGGAGAAAGTAGGGAGGTACATTGGTCAGCCACAACAGAGCCCTGTGCTGTGGTAAGGCTATTGAAACTGGAGGGCGCCCGGTATCCAGAGTTCCGTACTAATAATCAAGCACCCCCTTGACCATGCTAAGCTTTCGGCGTACGTGTCTCACCTTAGCTTTGGGTTTTGGACTTGATCTTGGCTTCGGTTCTCACCGAGGACCTAACGGCATGGGTGACCCTACCGTTGTAGCTCCTAAGATCACTGAGTCTACTGAGCCCCATCACTGCGTCAAAGTGCCAAATCCATTAGATGGGGGAGTTTATAATTTCTTATAATTTCTTATAAACATGCATTCAAATTTTTGAAAAGAATATTTGTAAGAATTACAAACGGTTCTATATTTTATGTATTTTTTCTTTATATAATTTTAATAAATAAATATAAATTTTACTACTTAAAGTTTCAAAACAAGATAAATTTTTATTATTTTCAAAAAAAAAAAAGAAGAGTAAATTGTTGATAAAAAATGTATTTAATTTATTATGAAAAATAAAAGGATCAATGAGTAATTAAAACAAAGTGTTATAAATCAATTTTAATTTATGAATCAATCAATTATACAAAAAAAAGGTTTAAATTTGGAATTTAGATTTAAGAGAGAATAGTTTAAAGTTAAACAAACACATTTTACAAAAAGTGAGTGGATATGGCCCAAACCAATTGCAAGAAATTTTTTGTCGCGTTACAACACACCATTGCTAAGTTTTCGAGAGCATTTTGTTTTAAACAACTAACACCAATCAACCAAACAAACAGAGAAAACAAAATGCTCTCGAAAGTCTCAGACTTGATGTCTGTGTCTTTCGATAATACCTATACCACTCCATAAACTCAGAACCCGAGTCAAAACTAGCCTTAAGTAAAGTACACATAGTAACTTAAGACTACTGATAACTCCATCATACAGGAAGGATTTTCAAATCATTAACGTAAACCGAAATTTACCACAAATAGCAAAAGCTTATTCCTGAAAACACAAACCATTTTGCAACTTGCACTCTCTGTCCGAGATTGTACAAGTAGAAAATAGAAAATCAAAACTTACTCTAAGATACCAACTATAAATCAAAAACAAAAACAGGTAGGAAACCAAATTTATTTTTCTGAGCGCGCTGTGGGAAAACTGAGACCACTCAGACCTAACACAACGCCCTCACTCCAAGGTTATGCGACTCGCGCTTTCCTTAGAAGCAATCAACTACCGAAAACACGAGAACCGATGTTCCCAAAACTAAAACTAACATGCTGAACATGTAACATATGACTTAAAACTAATACACTATAAGATATAAACTGAACACTGGTAGGAAAATAATTTATTTTACCGAGCGCATTGTGGGAAAACCGGAATCGTCCAGACCTAGCACAACGCCCTCACTTGAAAGTTGTGCGATAACGCTTGTTTCGGCAACGAACTAATTTTCTAGTTTGCTGGGCCATATAACACTTTTAATTTCAGATTATTTTTCCAATTTAAGAAACACTTCGATCACAATAACCAATATAAACACTAAAGATTTATTTTGAAGTATTCACAATATATTTGAACAAATTAAAATTTTATTTTAACTTTAAATATTATATATTTTTGAATTAAAGAAATATAAAAATAATATAAAAAATTTTGTATATTTATCTGTATTTTTTGGCGTTGTTCCTTGTTGTTACTTGTTGGTGAAAAACAAAAGTAAAGTAATGAATAAAAGAGATTACCAAGCAAATATATACAAAAAGGTGTTGCCTTTGTTGTGCAGAATAATAACAACCATAATGATGTTATGGTATCTTTTATTTTTTTTTTGTTTTTTAAGAGATGGCGCAACCATAAATTGCCCCCCAAAAAAAAAAAAGTTCTAACGCGAAAGCTATTGGTAATATTCTTTTCTTCATTATGAGAAAAAATTGATTAACAAATTTGATAAAAATCTAAATGAATAAAGAAATAAATAAAGACTAAATATGCAAAAAATTAATAGAAGGAACAACCCAGTTTACTTAATTAAAGTGCTGTTTTGGTGATTAAGTGATGAATTCTCTTCTGGCGTTGATTGATTGAGCTTCGTGTCATCTTCCATGGGTAATGAAATTAATTTTTTAGTTGGTCTTTTTATTAAACCTCTTTTTGTTTTAACTGATGCGACGCGAATTTGACCATCTTTATTTGGATATACCTCTTGAACTCGTCCAATAATCCACTGATTTTGCGAAATGTGATCTTCTCGAACAATAACTAGTTGATCAACACGTAAATTTGGAGTTCTATGTTGCCATTTAGCTCGTTGATAAAGTGTGCTTAAATAGTCTCTGGACCATGATTTCCAGAAAGCTTGAACTCTATTTTGTATGTTTTGCCATTTTGATAATCGGCTTGATTTTATGTGATTTAAATCTGGTTCAGGAACTGCAGTAAATGGTTCTCCAATCAGAAAATGTGCAGGTGTAAGTGCGTCATATGAACTGATGTCGTCAGATATACCACATAGTGGTCGAGAGTTAAGTACAGCTTCGATTTGGGTCAGTAATGTACTTGCTTCTTCGTAAGAAAATGGTGTTGGTCCAGAGACTTTTGTTAAATGAGCCTTGACGGATTTGATGTTTGATTCCCACAGACCTCCAAAATGTGGTGCGTTTGGTGGGTTGAATTTGAACCTGATTTTCTGTGGAGATAAAAATTCATATATTAGTTTTGTGTGGCTATCAGATCTACACTGCTCGTATAAAACGTGCAATTCATTGCGAGCGCCAACAAAGTTGCTTCCATTATCACAATGAATTTGACATGGCATACCACGACGTGATATGAAACGTTTTAAAGCGGCAATGAACGCTTCCGATGTCATATCAGTTACAAGTTCTATGTGAATTGCTTTCACTAAGAGACAGATAAAAAGAGCGATATATGCTTTTGTGATTCGAGCCCTCCCAGGCCCCTTCCGATCTTTTAAATAAATAGGACCAGCGTAGTCGACTCCAGTATTTAAAAACGGTCTTCCTGTAGTTACTCGTTCTCTTGGTAAGTCAGCCATCAACTTAAAATTATTTACTCGTTTGCGTATGAAACACAACAAACATTTCTGAACATACCATCTGGTAACCTTGCGACAGCCTATTATCCAAAATCTCTGTCGAAGAATACTTGTAAGTAATGCTGGCCCAGGATGAATGTGATCACGGTGATATTTATCTACTAAGAGCTGCGTATAAACGTGCGTTTGAGGTAGGATAATTGGATGCTGTGCATTAAAATTAGCAATAGAATTTGAAAGCCTTCCTCCGACGCGCAATATTCCTATGTCATCAATAAACGGCGATAGAGATGATAAAATGCTGTCTTTTTTAACTTCGTTATTCATTTTGATGTTTTTAATATCAACTGCAAATGCTTCATCTTGAACCCATTTGATATAACAATTTTCAGCCAATATTATTTCATCCACTGTTGGGAAGAATACCCTTGTCGATCTGCACTACTTTTTCTTTATATTTTCCACTGACCTTAAGAATAAACCTATAAACATAGCTTAAGACTCTGTAAATTTTATTCAACGAAGAATATTTAGCAGATAGAATTTCACAAGGATGAGGTCCTGTTAATGTAACGTGCAAGGCATCTAAATGTTGTTTTCGTACTTCAAGATCCTTTTCTTCAAATGCGTTGCTTGTTGAGTGGGCTGACATAATTTTAGGCCAATATTTCTCTTCTTTCATTAGCCATTCAGGTCCGTTCCACCATAATTTACTAAGGATGAGAGACTGTGGTGTAAGACCTCTGGAAGCCGCATCGGCTGGATTTTGTTTGGATGGAACATACCTCCAATTATCTCTTGGAAATTTCTCCAAGATATATGATGTTCTGTTGCCTATAAAACACTTCCATCTTCTTGGAATATCTGATAACCAAGCCAAGACAATTTGTGAATCAGTCCATGCGTAGACAGAACAAATTTTTAATTTGACAGATTGTTGTATATACTCTAGCAACCGACTTAAAAGTACTGCAGCGCAAAGTTCAAGGCGTGGAACAGAAATTTGTTTGATTGGGCTTACCTTCGTTTTTGCAGCAAGCAGGTTGACAAATGTGTTACCAGCGTGATCTTGTACTCGTATATAGACTGCAGCGCCATAAGCCATTTCTGACGCGTCCGAAAACCCATGCATTTGTATATTTAGTGGTTGGTTTCTATAGGTATTTATGAACCGTGGTATATGGATTGTTTGAAGATCTTGCAGCGATGATCTAATCTTGAGCCATCTTTCTCTGATATCACCAGTTAATTCATCATCCCAGTTAAGCTTTTGAATCCAGAGCTGTTGAAACAGGACCTTTATAAGAATAATGCTGGGTGACAACCATCCAAGAGGGTCAAAAATTCTGGATGCTTCGGATAATAGAGTTCTTTTTGATACTTTAGTGGTGTGTTCAAGTGAGACCCGAAAAGTGAAGCTATCATCTTGTGGACTCCATAGTAAACCGAGAGTTTTAACAACCGCTATGTCATCAAATTCTAAAAATCTTGATTCATGGTCTGATTCTTGAAACCGCCTAGCCAAAATTGGATCATTGGTCATCCATTTATGTAAATTAAAACCACCGTTTTTTAGCAACGATATTATGTCTTCGTAAGTTCTCGTAGCTTCAGCTAAGTCATCAGCACCTGTTAGCATATCATCAACGTAAAAATCTGATTGTAAACACGCTGCGGCAATTGGGTATTGTTGAGCATAATCGTTGGCCAATTGATGTAGTGTGCGACAAGCCAAAAATGGAGCACTCGATGTTCCGTATGTTACTGTAGCTAAACGGAACTGCTGAATTTCTTAGTCAGGTGAATCTCGCCAGAGTATCCGTTGAAAATCCTGGTCTGCATGATGTAACTTAATCTGACGATACATCTTTTGTATATCCGCAGTCACGGCAATTAAATTTAAATTCTTTATTATGGAGAAATCAGAATCATCAAACTTGTTCATAGGTAAATTCGAAGTTAACTTATTAAGTATCAATGCTCGTGTACTAACTGATTGTTTTGGGTTCAATATGGATATCATATGCAGGTTTACTTCTCCTTTTGTTACACCACTCTTTTGCGATGCTAGACCTTTGACAACCACGTTGGATCGCTTCCTCTGAAGACCTGTTTGCTTTACATAACTTTCACTGATGAGAGTTGTTTGAGAACCCGAATCTAGTAAGCCTCTAGCCATATGTTTCGTTCCAAATTCATCTAATATATAAAAAACCACTGTTGACAGTAATGTATTTATTCTAGGTGCAGATGCACTATGTTGTGGTTGAATTTGAGTTGCAGAACAATGATAAGTCAGAGAGTTCTGTTGTGTTGTGGCAGTCGAATTAAGGGAGCAACAGCTTGTTGATGGTGGTTTACTGCTTGACGATGTAGTTGTAAGAGCTGATTCGTTGATTGTAGTTGGATTGTTGATAGGAGTTACTTTAGCGTTGATTGCAGACAAATTTAATTCATCGTTGAATGCAGACTCTGCACAAGTTGAGAAGTAATTTGATGAAACCTACCGATGATTTGATGCTTTCCTAACCAGATCATATTTTTCACGAAAAGTTACATTCTCTTCATGGCGTAAAGTATAGTGTTTACTTCCACACTTAAAGCATCGAATGTCAGTTTCACAATTAGAAATATCATGACCTGGAAACAAGCAATTTGAACATAAATTGTTTATTTGAATAATATGTTTCCTTTCTTTGGTATTCAACTTCTTGAATTTAAAACATTTGAATAATGAATGTGTAGTGGTGTTACACATAGAACATTTCTTGAATACAGTTGTACCCGCATATACCTTGACATTTGAGTTTTGACGGTTTGACACTGGACGTTTTATGGATGAGCAGGCCTCCAAAGCATCACAACGTTCAGTGAGAAAATCTAGCAAGCAGGTTATTGAAGGAGACTCGTTGTCATTTGAGTGTTTTGCCCAAGCTTGTTGGGAATGATAATCTAGCTTCTTGGTGATTATTTGAATTAACCAAGGATCACGTGACTGCCATTTAGTTCCCAGGGCTTCAATACCTCTCAGGACTTCATCGGAAGTATCACATAAACTTCGGAGTTGTTTATGTCCTTCACTGTTTATGATTGGTTGATTTAGAAATAGTTCAATAAGTTCCCTTACGGAGTATTTCTTCTTATTATATCGTTTCTTGAGTTTCTCCCAGGCTAGTTGATAGTTGGCATCAGTCAATGACATGTGCCTAATAAGGGCGGCTGCTTCATTTTTTAATAGACTTTTTAAGTACTGGAACTTATGAATGTTAGAAATATTATCCTTTTTATGTATTGACGTTTCGAATTGATCTTGAAAGGACTGCCATTTAGAATAATCTCCCGAAAATTGTTCGATCATTACACGAGGTAATCTAAGATCGGATATTTGATTAGCTGACCTTTCCATAGAGTTATCAGCAATTCTGCTTTCATTGTGACTAGTTCCAACAAAGCTAATGTTGTGAGAGCGAATATTTATCAACCGTTTTAAAGTCGTATGAAGTTCAAAATATCGATCTTCAAATTCATCAGCTTCTGATGTTTCAGGATCAAGCAGTGAAATTTGATGCTCTATTTCATGAAATTCCTTCCATGCTTCAGTTAATTTTTCTATTCTTGTTTCAAGTTGTTCAATACTTGCAGAATCTGAGTCCCAACTAAACTTATCTGCAAATTTTTTTATATTGGTTAAAGTAGCTTTTACCATGCCACGTTTTTTCGTTAAGGCTTGTAAATCAGACATCTTATAGAGTTTTAATTTTTTCTTTATACCAAAGTAATTATAATTGAGAATACGGTTAAGCAAAAATAACCGAATCGGCTCAAATGGTATTATTATAAACGTAAATGCAATTAATAGCAATTTTGAAATTTACAAATTAACGTTTATGTTGATTTATTTTAATAAATTATTTGATTATTAATTTATAGTATAACCACCATGACTTTAATTAAACCAGAAATTGAAAATTACAATCAAATATGGTTGGCACTAACACGAATGTAATAGCAGTAATTGAATTCTACACCAAAAAAAGCATTAGCACTAACGATGACGTAATCAATAGTAGCAATTAAAATGTATATTTAAAGTTCATTAGCAATAAACAAATGTAATCAATAGCGGTAACCCTAGATTACAATCAAATTGAGTAATCTTTAACAAGAATGTAATTATTATCAGTTATTATCAATTACATTCACAACGACCTCAGTGCTAACAGTGACGTAATCAGCAGCGGCAATCCAAGATAACATTAAATTATCACTAGCGGTATTCCAAGATTACAATCAAATGGAGTTAACATCAATAAAAATGTAATTAAGTAATCGAAAATTACATTAAATAGTTTTACACTAAACAAATGTGATTATTTGCGGCAATTAAAAATTATAATCAAATATAGTTAGCACTAACAAGAATGTAATTAAGTGATCGAAAATTACATCCAAAACAGCATTAGCGCTAACAATTATTTATTGATTTAAACAGTAGCGGCAATAAAAATTTTAATTTTTTAAATTTAAATGTCATTCGAACCAAACAAATGTAATCAATAGCGGTAATCCAAAATTACAATCAAATTAAGTCAACACTAACAAGAATGTAATCAATAGCTGTAATCGAAAATTACATTCAAAAAAAATATTAGCACTGAAAATGACGTAATCAATAGCGGCAATCCAAGATTACATTTAAAAAATTCAACTAGCACTTATAAAATTTTAATATTAAATATCACATTGAGTTTTATGTTTTTTGTTGATATTTACAATAAATCAAGGATATACTAAAAAGGTTATATCCCGGGTTTCGGCACCATTATGTTTCGGCAACGAACTAATTTTCTAGTTTGCTGGGCCATATAACACTTTTAATTTCAGATTATTTTTCCAATTTAAGAAACACTTCGATCACAATAACCAATATAAACACTAAAGATTTATTTTGAAGTATTCACAATATATTTGAACAAATTAAAATTTTATTTTAACTTTAAATATTATATATTTTTGAATTAAAGAAATATAAAAATAATATAAAAAATTTTGTATATTTATCTGTATTTTTTGGCGTTGTTCCTTGTTGTTACTTGTTGGTGAAAAACAAAAGTAAAGTAATGAATAAAAGAGATTACCAAGCAAATATATACAAAAAGGTGTTGCCTTTGTTGTGCAGAATAATAACAACCATAATGATGTTATGGTATCTTTTATTTTTTTTTTGTTTTTTAAGAGATGGCGCAACCAACGCTATCCTTTCAAGCCTTCCTACCGCAAAATATGAGAACCGAATTCTCAAAAACAGTATCAACATGCAAAGCATGCACAAAAAAAAACAAAAAATAAAGAATAAGTCAATTAAATCTAACATGTCCAATAGCAATTGGAAGCCATGTACCCATAAACTAAATCTAACATGCTTAATATTAATATTAATTAACAAACAATAATCTACCATATTACTTCGGTCTGAAAGACCTAAGTATTACATTCATGAGCTCAAAGTGAAATTCTTACCCCCACTTTTTTTGGCATTTCTCGACGTTTTAGGACCTACTGATTCTAAAAAAAGCAAAAAAAAAAAAAATGTATGTCTGTCTGCCGGCCGGCCGGCCGTCCGTCATTACCTACGCTGCAGGGAAAACCGCTAGACGGATTTCAAAAATTTTTTTTTCTAAAAATAGGTATTCACAAGGGACAGGTCCGAAAGGACGCTGTGTTCGATAACTGTACCGGAAGTGTGTCAAAAAAATCATTATGTGTGTCAAAAATAGCAAATCTTCATATTTTTGGCTTAAAAAACGTTCATTTTAAGTGATTACGAGTAGGAACATTAAATTTGTAGAAATCTTGATGGTCGGGATTGGTATATGAGATCAAAAACTAGATTATTGCATTATAAGTTTGTCAAAAAAATGTTGTCAAGTGTGTCAAAAGAAAGATTTTTATTTATTTTTTACCTAATTTTTTGGAAAAAAAATAAAATTAATTGTTTGTTTGAAATGAAGTTTTATTATTATTATTGAGAATTATGGCATTATAATTTTGTCAAAAAAATGTTGTCAAGTATGTCAAAAGAGAGATTTTTATTTATTTTTTTACCCAATTTTTTCGAAAAAAATTAAAATTAATTATTTCTTTGAAATGAAATTTTATTATTATTATTGAGAATTATGGCATTATAAGTTTGTCAAAAAATGTTGTCAAGTGTGTCAAAAGAAAGGTTTTTATTTATTTTCTACCCAATTTTTTTAGAAAAAAATAAAATTAATAGTTTGTATGACATGATATTGTATCATTATTATAGAGAATTATGGCATTATAAGTTTGTCAAAAAATAATGTCAAGTGTGTCAAAAAATGATTTCATTTATTTTTTTAGCCAATTTTTGGAAAAAGAAAATGAAGCTGTTTTTATGACGTAAATGTAATTTAAAATGAAATTGGACATGGAAATTTTTGAATTTGTTATAGTTTTTGAAATATTTTTTGAATTTTGAAAAAGTTTGTATTATTGATTTTGTAATAACTATTGCAATATTTTTAGAATTTCGGCAAAAGTTTTAATTTTTGATTTTGTAAGAATTTTTGGAATATATTTAGAATTTTGAAAAATTTTTTATTTTTGATATTATAATGATTTTTGGAATTTGGAAAAAATTTTCAATATTTGATTTTGTAATAATTTTTGCAATATTTTTAGAATTTTGGAAAATGTTTGAATTTTTAAGAATTTTTTAAATATTATTGAAATTTAGAAAAAATTTAAATACTTGATTTTATTCTAATTTTTGGAATTTTGAAAAAGTTTGATTTTATTTAGTTTAACAATATTTTTGGAATTTTGAATATAATTTTCCGGCAACGTATTGATGTTTCGTGTTAGTTTTGTAATAAATTTTTGAACAGAGATAAAAAATACTTGTACTTTAACAAAGAGTTATGTTTGATATACATCGCTGCCCAAAACTAAAAGCCATGTCCTCATAAAAGTTTTTTGCCGAAAACTATATCAAAATCCTTTACCCAGACCGAAGTCTTGATATCTCAGAGCTGTGAGATTTCAGCCCCTCCATATTTTACAAATAAATTAACGAATAACGAATAACTTAAAGACTAACATATTAACTTAAAGAATAACTTAAAGACTAACATGCAAATGAAACTAGCAAAAGTTTAATAAATTAGTAAACCAACACCGAAAATGCTCACAAATAAATTATACCTTAATTTAACATAGCCTACTACTAAAAACAGAATCTAACCTATAGCAATCATCTAACCTATACAAACATTGAACACATTAAAAGGGTTTTTCATCTTAACGCTAAACACATTAAAATTGAACCTAATACATTAAAGTTTAAACACATTAAAACGGAATCCTATATTTTCTTGTAATACTAAACACAGAACACATTAAAACGGAATCCTATATTTTCTTATAATACTAAACACAGAACACATTAAAACGGAGTTTATCCAAGTTCATTTAGTCCAAAATCAAATTCATTTATTGCAAAGTTTTCTGTAGTGATACATTTTTTTATGTCATTTGAATGGTACTTTGCAGTATGTTTCCCATCAAGATCTTCTAAGATATACGTTAATTAACATTGACCGATTTTGTGTTTAACTCGAGCTTTAATATACTGAGGAGCCAATTTTGCATTAAAACGTTCCGCCATATTCGATTTCTTAAAGGACTTTCGTAGAACGATTTCATTTACAGCAAATTCAGTGGGTCTAGTTCTGAGGTTGTAATAATTAGAATACCTTTTGTATGCATTTTTCAAATTTGTTCTTACTTTCTCTCTTACCGATTGTAAATTAGCTTAACTGTCAGTCTCGACTTGCTTTTTCGAATTCTCAGCCTTCACCAAATCCTTTCCTAATTCCATTTCTTTCCCAAAGTTGACAAAGTATGGCGTGTATTTTGTGAAAATCATGTACTGCCGTTCTCAATGCGCATGCTATTTTAGAAATGTTTACGTCCCAATTGCGTTGGTCTTCTTCCATATAGGCCCTGATACTGGAGAGAATTACGCGGTTGATTCTTTCAGCAGGATTTGACTGTGGATGGTAAACTGCATTTAGCAAATGTTTGACATTGTATTCCGACAGCAACTTTTTAAATTCCTTTGATGTAAATTGTACACCATTATCAGAAATGATAGTACGTGGTACTCCAAAAGTAAGGAACACTTCATTTTCGATAAACTGCATGAGAGATTTCGTTTCAGCTCTTCGGACAGGCTTTAGTATGCAGAACTTACTAAATACATCGACTATTACCAAAAGATGTTGATTACCTAGCTTGCTTCTTGGAAACGGTCCCATGTAATCTACAGCAATTACTTCTCACGGTAGTTTTGCGTCCTTTTGATTACCCATGGGCGCTTTGTTGCAGGTATTTGGATGTTTATTTTCCTGACATTTAGTACAATGGTTGACATGTCGTTTGATTTCACGATACATGTCTGGCCAATAATACTTTTTCTGGATTTTTCGAGCTGTCTTAGATACACCTAAATGAGCTCCTAACGGGCTATCGTGATAAATTTCCAACAATTTTAATCTTTCCGTTTTGGGAACGTAATACCTCAACTCATTATTATAACTTCGTCGTTTTAGGGGTTTATTGCACGTTCTGTAAATTTTATTATCATTTACAACAAAGTTTGGGAATTTGTCTGGGTCTAGGAGAATCTGAGCTTTTAATGCCGTATATTCATCATTTGCACTTGAACCAATTTCATCATTTTCGTTTGGACCAATTTCATCAACATCTAGTAACCTCGACAAGGCATCTGCGAATACAATTAATTTACCCTTCCTATGTTTTATCTCGAAATCGAACTCCTGTAACTTCAAAGCCCATCGTGCTAACTTTGAGGTAGGGTCCTTCAAATTAATAAGCCAAATTAATGAGGCGTGATCAGTAATAACAAAAAATTTGATTCCTTCGATATATGAACGAAATTTATAAATAGCTCTTACTACAGCTAGACACTCCCTTTCTGTAGCAGAATACTTGCGTTCTGTGTGACTTAATTTCTCTGAATAATAGGCTACCACACCTTCACTATCACCTTCACCTTGCGTTAGAATGGCACCCATACCCAGCTCTGATGCGTCACATTGGATGGTAAACGGTTTTGAATAATCTGGCGTTATTAGTACTGGAGCTGACACAAGCGCAGTTTTTAGTTGTGCAAGAGATGATTGTGCCTCATTTGTCCACACAAACTTCATGTTGTTTTTTTTCAATAGATCGCTGATTGGAGCTGTTATTGTGGAAAAGTCCTTGATAAAACGACGGTACCAATTGGCCATCCCTAATAATCGAGGGATATCTCTGACATTTCTTGGTGATGGTATATTTAGGATTGGAGATATCTTTTCCGGATCAGGAAAAAGGCCGTTTTCATCCAAAGCGTATCCGAGATATTTGAGTTCATTCACACAAAATTTGGACTTTTCTAAGCTGATCGAAAGGTTAGAATTGCTTAATCTAGTTGAGATCTCTTCTAGGAGAGTTAAATGTCGTTCAAACGTGCCTGTGGTTATTATAATATCGTCGATGTATACAAACACTTCAGGTTCTAGATCGTGACCTAAGCATTTCTCTAGCACTCGACACATTGTTTGCGCGCTGTTGCATAACCCGAAAGGCATACGCTTGAACATGAAATGTCCTCTACTTGGGACGATAAACGCAGTTTTTGGACGTGATGATGGATGCAACGGGACTTGCCAAAAAGCATCGGACAAATCGATCGTTGACATGAACTTTGAGGATCTAATCTGAGCCAAAATACTGCCAATATGTGGAAGCGGGTAAGCGTCTTTAACTGTTACGGCGTTTAATCCTCGAGCATCAAGACAAAGTCTAACCTTACCTGTGGATTTACGAACACAAACAAGTGGGTTTGCCCATTCACTCTGTGTCGGTTCAATCACATCTAAGCTGAGTATGCGATCAAGTTCCGCGTCTACTTCTTTTTGAAGGTACGGCGATATTGGATAAGGTCGTTTAACCACTGGTTTGGCGTTACCTGTATCGATGAAGTGCGTTGCTAAATTTGTGCATCCTAATTCACCTTCTTTTGAAACCTTAAACTTTTTCATGGCTACTTCTAAATATTTTACCTGCATGGGATTTAAGTTAATATGATCTTTATTTTCCTGACAACCGACTCATCACAGTCCAATATTACCTCACAAAGCTTGCGTTTTATTCCGAAATGTTCCCAAAAATCAATCCCTAAGATTAAGGTTTTTGGGAGTGAAGGAATGACGTAGGTTGGTACAACTTTTACTCTGTTTAGAACTTTGTATGGTATATCAACAATGCTCAGAGCTGGATGTACCGTGCCGTCCACCGTTTCAATGGCCGTTGAGATTGGTTGACCCTTTAAGTTAAGCTTTTGAAGTAGTTCTAGCCCACCTAATCCTAGAATTGTGCACGAAGCACCCGAGTTCATCAATCCTTTTAGTTTGTGTCCTAAAATGTTAACCTTAAGATACGGTCGTCGGTCTTTCTGAAGGTCTAAAACAGAAGACAAAATTTCTAGTTGCGGACTTAAAATTTTGTTTGTCTCACAACTTGCGAGCTGGATTGGTGCTGCTGGCTTACCGGAAGTTCGGTGGCACCGATTCTTCGCCCTTCCGTCATCTTGTTTCCCGATCTTGAACTTCTTTCATGAAATTGTACTTTATTTACAGGAATATTGGATGGATTCATTCTAATGGATCGAAAATTATTATGGTTCCTACAATGTTTGGCAGTAACACCCGGGTTTCCACATATGAAACAAAGTAATTTTAGCTGTTGTTTAACGTAGAACTTATATGAGTGGCCGAATTGGTCACAATTTCAACACTGGAGCCTCTTTCCTGAATTTACTGTTTCCACTTTCCCTGTTTCCTGTTGACAATTTTTGTTGTTGTGCTCTCCGTTTGAATGATGTTTAAACGAACACATGTTATCACTTATGTAATGGTTTTCAGCCGATGGCCGGTCTCCAGCTATTATAGCGTGTTTACAAACATATAAATCACTATCTGCTTTCTCTTTTGAACTATAAATATCATTTGAATATGGGCCAGAATCAAGATTCATGTATTGAATATGGTTCAGGTCACAACTTTGATCTACGCAATCAATCACAGGATGACGTGGTTGACGTTTGAAATTATCCTGTTTGCTCGGACTCCAAGTGTATGCTGGTTCTACCATATAAGATGAAGGTAATTGTGTCATATGAGAACGCCGTTCAGTCAACAACTTAACCTCGTCCATCCTTTTGCACAGCCCTATTATGTCATCTAAGGTTTTGGCATTGGTCATCGCTAGATTATAGCTATACTGAGGTAGCATGTTCTTTTGTACAATAAAAACTTTGAAATTTTCATCCAATGGGGGATGGACCCTGCTAAATAATAATTTAAGATCGGTAATAAAATTGGAAAATGGCTCTAAACGACCTTGTAACCGGTTATTAATTTCCTCTCTCAACAAGAAGTCATAATTACGCGGTAGAAACTCAGTTTTTATATGATCTACGAACATTGCCCAGCTATTAAAAGAGTTCAAGCTACCCCAATACCACCGTTCAGCTTTCCCTTTCAAAAGAAAATGTATATTTGCAAGAATTGTATTTTCACTTACACTCTCACCTCTTGCAAACACCTCCACACGACTAAGAAATTCATTTAATGACAGTCCTTCGCCATCTCCGCTAAACCTCACCTATATATTTGTCTTGAGTCACCGCAAATTTCCTTTTGAGTTTGACGTGAAGCATGGTATTCATGTTGATTAAAAGACTCATTGATTCTTTGATCGTTTACTTGTTCATCTCGTTCGAAGCTGTTTCTGGGTAGTGAATGATTTAAAATTCCTGTTCCGTTTTCTATGTTACGTCGTGGATGATCCATGTTACGTCGTGGATGATCCATAGGGTTCATGAACGAAACATTCAAACTTGAAAGTTGAGATCCCATTCTACCTCTTCCTCTTCCAGCATACATACGACTCATTTGGTTTGCTATCTCGTCAGGGTTGTTAAGTCTTTTCTTCCTTTCTATTGATAATCTGATGCTGTGGCTTGGTTCGACTGTAGACGCTCTGTTATTCGAAGAAGGATGAAGTTCCTGATTTTGTCCTCTTGATATTTGTTTGTGTAGCTCTTTCAACCCCTCTAATATATCCTCATACCCTATAATGTTTGTATCCTTGATTCTCGTTACGCGATTAATCCACAGTGCTACCCTTGATCTAATTATTTCTATAATAGTCTTATCACTGTTTTTCTCTGCAGCACAAAACTCGTCGGTTAACAAAGCTAGCATAGTTCGTGCTTTGTTTAATTCTTCCATGGGAGTATGGATCGTAAGTTGCGGAATTAGCGTTTCTGATTCTTCTTTCGCTAGTGCATTCCGTAATGCACCTGTCTCACTGCGAGCTGTACTCAGTCCCTCAATACCCCGTATACACAACTCATGCCGACGCTCCTCTTCACTCAAATGAACTGGCTCAAAGGTATAACACTCAGCCATCTCAACAATAGAAAACCAAAATATGTAAACAAATATAACAAAAAGTGGCTTATAATAAGCTTGGTTGGTTACGCAAAGACTACCAGCCTATTAAACAAAACGACACACGAAAAAATTAGTAAACACCTTCCGACTCCGCAATATTCTTTTAAGTGAAATGGTAAAAAACTAGGTTAAACACAATATATTATTGAATATAATTCCCAAATGTTATCGCTCAACATTTATATGTAGTATAATTGCACAAAAATAAATAGCATTTAATAAATGAATCAACCATCAATAAATTTAAATGATCTTAATTACTTTAATTTTTCAACCATATAAAAATTTATTAAACAAATTTTAATAATAAAAAATTTAAATCATATATAATATACAAAATAAACAATATGAAATGTATTTGCAAAAAAAATGAAATAAATAAATATGCATAAAGAACATACCAGACTACTAATCCACGTGTTCGTCTACTTTTTGTGTCTGCAACTTGTTTGCTACTATATCTCAGCAATTCAATTTAACCTCTATGGTATATTTTTCCACTCCAACAAACTTGATTTTGAACTTTATGAACTATTTTATGAGCTTATTATCCTGCTCCAATATATAATATATTTTATTTTAAAAACGGCAATATAATCCTTTATCACTACTGACGCCAACGATATGTCTTTGTATGCATAATAAAAGCTACTCTAAAATAGGTAAAAGAAATACAATTAGAACTATAAAATAATAATTTTTTTGCACCATTTTTTTGCACCAAATGCGGGTGTTTTTACTCTAGCTGGGGCTGAAGTAGTTGATGGATTGATCATGTTACCTGACTTTCCTTGTGCTATTTCTTGGCGTAATTCACTCGAAAGATTGCGTAGTTTCTCTTCATGTTCTTCGGTAACTTTCCGCAGCTCCCTTTCCATGTGGTTGATTTTAACCTCCGCACTGGATACACGTGACTCGATTACTTCACGTAGACTTTCTTGCTTTGCCATCATATCAGCTGCCAGTTTCTCTTGTCGGGCCATCAGATTGTTTCCTTGTTTGGCAATCATATCAGCAAATTGTTGTTGTTGGTTGTTTCATGTTTGGCCGCCAATTGCTCTTGTTTGGCCATAAGATTGTTTTCTTGTTTGGCCATCATGTTAGCAAATTGTTGTTGCTGCTGTGCCATCATTTCTTTCATCAACGCCATCATCGGATCAATCGCCGGGGCATTCTGAACCGGAGCTTCCTCCGGCTCTATTTCTATGACCTCTGTGTTCTCACCTTCTTCTAAAACGAAATGCAAGTTCTGCCTTCGTTCCATGGATTGGAGCATTTCTTTTCCTCAACTCGTCCTTCAGCTGGGTCTGGCTGAGATCACTAATATTTACTGTCCTGACCATTGTTTCAATAATCCCACTTCTGACACCACTGTAACGACTCTTCGTTGGTTCTTTTAGATTATTGAGCAAATACGACAGTAAAAAGACAGATCTTTAGTTAACAAAGCTTCAAACTTTATACATCAACCAGTTACAGCAACTTCCGATTTTAATTACAATAAATTCCAGGATCTCCAATTTATGTACGATGAACTTCACCGCTTTTCCACAATTTGAATCAATAATATTCGGAATCGTAAAATCTGTATTTGCTATTCCACTAAGTTCAAATTCTTTTACTATTAGTACCCAGGCTCAAGTACCACCGATTATTCCTTATACTTGCGAATATTTATAAACACTTTTAATTGCCAAATTAAAACTGACTATCTGATATTTTGTTCGCTTATTTATATTCAAAAACAAATAAGCAGAATCTTCTGGTACTCACTGTAGTTGTTTCTAGAAACAATAGGCCACTCCTCTTTTTAATTCATTAATGTAAAAATTTAATTTACATTAATTTATGCAACTTGTATTAGTTAAAGGGAGTTAACTTTTAATTCATCTTTGCCATAGTCTGAATGTGAAATAGTGAAATAGCCATAGTCTGAAAACTTTAAATACTAAACATAATTCTTTACAAAAAACATAAAATACATTTTTGACAATGATAAATGAAATTTTTAGAATACTAGATAAGACAAGAAAAAATAAAAAGAAAATATTAAGCTAAAATATTATCGTAAATATTTTGAAGATAAGCGGTGTCCTTTTGTTTATTAATAGAATTTTTACTTTTTTTAATTTTGATCATCTCCATTATACTTCTTTTCCTAAAATTGCTTTCTTTATCGAGAATTTGAACATTAGAAAAAGAAGCGTTATGTCCAACAACAGCAAGATGTCTTGAAAGCGCACTACAACCATTATCATCTTCAGTATTAACTGGCTTACTTTTAGCATCATTTAAATGTTGATCAAATCGTTTTTTCAAAAATTGTTTAGTTTGTCCAGTATAGGTGAAATCACAAGAACATTTAATCTGATATATTACATCGGTTTGTAATTCTTTCGGCACTTTATCTTTAAGTTTTGAAAACAAGGTTTCTCCAATATTTTTAGATGATCTTCCAACAGCATGAATATTATAAGGAACAAGTAAATTTTTTTATTTGTTCATATACACCCTTAACATAAGGTAAAGATACGAACTTACTTAGATCATTTTGTGGTACAACATTTGTTTCAACATTTATAGGTGGTACTTCTATATTACGAATATTATTTTTAATCAAAGATTTATTTATTATTAATTTGATTAATTTTTTGGGATAATCATTTAATAGCAAAGTTTCTTGAAGAAGATCAAAATTTCTTTTATGAAAACGTTTATCAGACAAAATTAAAATTTTATCTGCTAATACAGTGATTGTATTTTTCTTATAAGACAATGGCAACCATGATTTAAAATTTAAGTATCTTCCAGACCATGTACTTTTATGAAAACAATCAGTAATTAACGATCCATCATCATTGTGATATATCAAAAGATCCAAAAAAGATATTTGTTTGTTATGTTCAATTTCGATAGTGAATTGTATATTTTTATTAAACGAATTAAAAAGTTCTTGAAAATGTACAACTTTCTCTTCAGGAACAGAAGTGATAATATCATCAACATAGCGGTAGAAAAAAAGTGGTTTGACTTCTGATTTTTGTAAAACTTCTTGCTCTATGTATTCCATGACAAGATTAGCAACAGCAGGACTAACTGGCGAACCCATAGGTGAACCAAAAATTTGTTTATAGATTTGTTTGTTGAAGGAAAACTCACAATTAAATAGTACTAATTTCAAAGCATCAACAAATTGTGTTTTTGATAATTTTGAGCCGCTTTTTTGTTTAATCAACATCCAGTTCTTTTCTACTAGTTTGATGACTAAATTGCTATCAACATTAGTAAATAAGAACACAACATCTAATGATAATAATATATATCCAGGTGGTAAATTTATATTTTTAATTTTGTGTTTAAAATCTTCAGCATTTTTTACAAAAGTGTTTGAATGTCCAACAAAATGATTTAAAATGTCTGATAAGTAAGAAGACAAAGCGTACAAAGGTGTTCCAATAGAACTGACAATAGGTCTTAATGGAATGCCAATTTTGTGAATTTTTGGTAATGAATACAATTTACCTACAGCACCAGTATATGATCTAAGTAATTTACCTTCTTTCTCTGTAATCTTTCCTTTTCTTTGGCAATCCATCATCATAGTATTTAACAAATTTTGTATTTTGGAAGTATTGTCTTTTTCAATTTGAATGTACACTTCATTGTTGAGCATTACATTGTTTTTAGAAAAATATTCATCACGAGTTAAAATGACAGTGACATTACCTTTATCTGCATTAGTTATTAGTATATTTGAATTTTCTTTAAAGAATTTTTTAGTATCATTCAAATCTTTTAAAAATGATTTTTCTTCAAAATTTAAAAGTTGACGGTGATTAGCTTGATTTTTAAAATTTGTAAGAATATTGCAAAAACGATTTCTTACTTCAATTTGCATATCTGTTGAACTATCATAGATAGCACTTTCTACATCAACAATAATTTTTTCAAAAGGTATTGATTTATTATCTAAAGGTATACTAAATTTATTTCCTAATTTTAAAACGTTTTTGATATTATTGGGAATATTAACGTCTGTTAAATTAATTAACCATTTATCATTATCAAGTTGAGATGAAGTAAATGTTTCAGTATTTTCATTATTAATTAAGATCTCAATTTTTCGTCGATGTTTTTCTTTAGTTTTTTTCAAAAACTATGGTAAATCGTACTAATATTCTATATTCATAATTTGAAAAAACGTAAACAGGTAAAACTGATTTAAAGGAATTCATTTGAGTTTCAATAATTTTTTCTAAATCATCTTTGAAAAAATTTCGTTAATTTCTTGCGACATTACACCAAATAAAAATCTTCTTTCCAATTAGTAGAAAACATCATCATTAATATTACAAATATTTTTAATTCGTCTATGCTTTGGTAAAAGTTGTTGTTTACGGCAGCGTAGAAGAAAACACTTTTTATTTATAGATTTGGCTAATTTTTCATGTAGACGAAGAATGTATTTCATCGACATTGTTAACTGGTCACCATAATATGTATATATGTAGTTGAAAAAATCATGATTAGTAATATTTTCTAAAGTTCCCATCTTTCACCAATAGGTATTTAATTTTTTATTTTTGTTTTTTGGCTTTAATATTTTATTAATGATAATAAAATGATCTTTGGTTGAAGCCAATAATTTTTTCTAAAATAAATTATTTGTTTATTTTAGATAAAAAGTCTTTAAAAAATCTTTATTTTAAAAAAGAATAAAAAAATAGAATAAATAAATTATTTGTTTATTTTAGATAAAAAGTCTTTAAAAAATCTTTAAAAAATAAAAAAATAGAATTTAAAATTATTTTTTTGCAAACGTTTCGTAAAATTATACTACATCATCAGTGCAAAAAACTTTAAATACGAAACATAATTCTTTACAAAAAACATAAAATACATTTTTGACAATGATAAATGAAATTTTTAGAATACTAGATAAGACTAAAGAAAAAATAAAAAGAAAATATTAAGCTAAAATATTATCGTAAATATTTTGAAGATAAACGGTGTCCTTTTGTTTATTAATAGAATTTTTACTTTTAGGTAGATTTCATATAAAAATCTACCTATTGCAATGGGCTTCATCTCGGAATTTCGGAAAAATTTTGATGCCAAACGACTATTTGTGATAAGCGGAGATGGAAAAACAAAAAAAAAAAAAAATTATATATATATATATATATATATATATATATATATATATATATATATATTATATATATATATATATATATATATATATATATATATATATATATATATATAACGATATGAGGTATAACGGAATTTAGCGGCACTCTCACGGTCGCATTTTTCGACCTACACCAAAATAATTTTCTGTGTATGTTTCGGCAAATAATGTCTTGGACAAGTTCGTGAACTGGCCATATCCGGGTACCGGTTAAGCGGCTAGAGCCTAAAAAGTCGAATAATCTAGGGCGCTATAACTTCCGTTTGAATAATAATATTTTAATAAAATTTAAAATATTGAATATTTGAACCTTTTTTTATCATTTTTATCCAGATGACTACTTTGGCGTTTCAAGTTCCTCAAAAATCAGCTGTTTTAAAAATTTACTAAACTTTGCTGCCCTTGATCTAGCTGAAATGGCCAAGCTCATAGTTGAAAACTTTTTTTCACGTATTTAAAATATAAATCTTTCCAAAATTTTCAAAAATAATAGTTTAAGTCTAACGGTTGAGACCCTACGGCTGTTGAAATAAAAACAAACGCAAAAGGCAATGCTTTCATCATGTTTCAGTTTATGTTATTTAAATTCATCTTAGCTTTTAAACATACTTTTCAGCTATAGCCTCAAAAAATTTCAGCTTTCTAACCCAAAAGGTTCCATTTTTATAAGCATTATAATGCAACCCTTACAAGAAAAATATCAACCCATTTAATACCATAGAAAAATTATCAAAATCTCTTTTGTTTTTATTTTTTTTACTAAGTAACCGTTTGAAAAAAGATTAAATAAGAACAAAAAACACAACAACAAAAGATGATTTTGAAATAAAATTGTTTGATAATGTTTGATTATAAATTATGTGTGATGGTATAATTGTAGTTGTGACGTAGTTCATTTGATCTTTGGTGGATTTAATATGTTATTAAAAGTAGTTTAAACCAACTTAAATAAAACTGTTCCGAAATTGTATTGATGGCGTTAGTTCGGATAATGTATTTAATTTGGTTCGATAATTTTTTTGAATTATTCTGTTTCTATTTATATTTTTTATTTAAACTAATCTGACTTATCTAATTTTATTTGGACACAAAACCGTCTGACCCCGAAATCTACCTATTTCTAGCGGATATACCTGCCGCTGGGATTTTTTTTTTAATTTTGATCATCTCCATTATACTTCTTTTCCTAAAATTGCTTTCTTTATCGAGAATTTGAACATTAGAAAAAGAAGCGTTATGTCCAACAACAGCAAGATGTCTTGAAAGCGCACTACAACCATTATCATCTTCAGTATTAACTGGCTTACTTTTAGCATCATTTAAATGTTGATCAAATCGTTTTTTAAATTCAAATATACTAATAACTAATGCAGATAAAGGTAATGTCACTGTCACTGTTTGTTATCAAGTAATAAATAATTCAAAATATGCTATTTATAAAATTAAGGTTTTAATTCAATATATAGTTCCCACACAAGAACATACATAAATACACTTGGACATCACCAAATGGAAGAACCAAGAATCAAATTGATCACGTGCTGGTGAATAAGAAGTTTCTATCCTCACTACAAGACGTCAGAGCAAAGCGAGGAGCAGACATACACAGTGACCATCAACTGGTAATTGCAACATTCAAAATTAAACCAGCTGCTGTAAAACACAACAAGTCATGTCAGAGGAAATTTAACATCAACAGATTGAGCGACAAAAATACAACTAACATCTTCAAAGAATCGCTCCAGCTCAATCTACCAAGCAACCAAACCACCAGCATTGATGAAAAATGGGCACAAGTTAAAGAAGCTTACGTCAAAACTGCTACAGATGGGATACCAAGACAAATCACGGAAACCATGGATTAGCGATGATACCTGGAAGAAAATTGAAGAGCGTCGTCAGCTCAAGTTGCAATTGTGTCACCAAAACACAACCGAGATCCGCAGCAAATATGAAAGTACAGCAAAACAAGTTAAAAAGATGGCAAGAAATGATCGCAGAAGATATACAGAAAGCATTCTCAAGACTGCAGAAACAGCAGCAGCCAATAGAAATATGCGCACACTACAAAAATGCGTGAGAAAGGTCACCAACAAATATACAAACACTCCACCAATAAAGGATGAATCTGGTCAAACCCTCACAACACATGAACAGCAGCTAAATAGATAGAAAGAATACTTCGAAGACAACTGCCACCAACATGAAAATAACTTGCAGTCTCCGGATGACAACTATAACGAAACTATCAGCACCCATCCACCAACGGAACGGGAAGTTAGAGATGCCATACAGAAACTCAAGAATAACAAATCTGCTGGTACAGATAATATATCAGCAGAATTACTCAAAGCAGATGTAAACACAACAGCAGAAGCTCTAACACCACTATTAGCTGATGTATGAAACGAAGGTAAAATACCAACCAAATGGAAAGAAGGTTTAACCATAACAATCCCAAAGAAAGGTGATCTAAGAGAATGCAAAAATTGGAGAGGTATATCTCTGCTCAACACAATAATGAAAATACTAGCGATGATCATTCTCGAAAGAATATCTCCATCAATTAACATGAAACTAAGAAATGAACAAGCTGGCTTTAGACCAGGAAGAAGCTGTACCGATCATATCAACACAATCCGTATCATCATAGAGCAATCAAACGAATGGAATTCACCATTGTATCTCCTCTCCGTGGACTTCGAACGCGCCTTCGACTCAATCAACAGAAGCGCGATATGGAAGACACTTTGTGAAATGGGCGTCACGAAGAAAATAGTTGATCTAATCAAAGAAATGTATCGGGATGCTGGAAACAGAATACAATACAAAGGACAGCAAAGTGATAAATACTACAACCACCGAGGAGTGAGACAAGGCTGTGTACTATCCCCGCTACTATTCCTGATAGTACTAGATAGTATCATGAGAAAGCTCGATGATGCAAGTCCAAATGGAATCCAATGGAGCACAACAAGCCGGCTCAATGATCTAGACTACGCAGATGACATCTGTCTACTTACACACACACATACGGACATGCAGCACAAAATACAGAAGCTATCAGCCCTTGCACATGAAGTCGGTCTCAACATTAATATCAAGAAAACAAAGTCTATGAGATTGAACACCAAAACGATAACACCAATTACCATCAACAATACACAAGTGGATGAAGTCGACAAATTTGTGTACCTTGGTTGTACTGTAGCAAAAACGGGCGGGACTGAAGAAGATATCAGTCAGCGTATTAACAAAGCTAGAAATACGTTCAATATGCTTCACAAGATCTGGAATGCATCCGTCCTGTCAAGAAAGACAAAGCTACGAATGTTCAATGCATGTGTCAAGTCAGTACTGCTATATGGGTGTGAAACGTGGAAACACACAAAGAAGATCACAAATCAACTACAGGTGTTTGTGAACAAATGCCTGAGAAGACTGATCAAGTGCTTCTGGCCGAACACCATCAGTAACCAGGAACTTCTACGACAGACTGAGCAGTTAGACATTGAGTCCGAGATAAAACAAAGGAAATGGAGATGGATAGGACATACACTGTGGAAACCAGCTAAAGATATAACAAGGATGTCCCTAGAGTGGAATCCACAAGGTAAAAGGAGAGTTGGAAGACCACCCATAACGTAGAAGAAAACGGTGCTAGCTGAAGCAAAACAAATCGGCAAGACATGGGGTGAACTGAAAGCGATTGCCCCGAACAGAGTCAGATGGTCCAGTCTAGTAGACGCCCTATGCTCCTAAATGGAGATAAAGGAAAAAAAATATATATATATATATATATATATATATATATATATATATATATATATATATATATATATATATATATATATATATATATATATATATATATATATATATATATATTTAAATATATATATATATATATATATATATATATATATATATATATATATATATATATATATATATATATATATACATATATATATATATATATATATATATATATATATATATATATATATATATATATATATATATATATATGTATAGATATGTATATATATATATATATATATATATATATATATATATATATATATATATATATATATATATATATATATATATACATATATGTAATTCATATATATATATATATATATATATATATATATATATATATATATATATATATATATATATATATATATATATATATATATATATATATATATATATATATATATGTATATATATATATATATATATATATATATATATATATATATATATATATATATATATGTATATATATATATATATATATATATATATATATATATATATATATATATATACATATATGTAATTCATATATACATATATATATATATATATATATATATATATATATATATATATATATATATATATATATATATATATATATATATATATATATATATATATATATATATATATATATATATATATATATTTATATATATATATATATACATATATATATATATATATATATATATATATATATATATATATATATATATATTTTTTTTTTTTTCCTTTATCTCCATTTAGGAGCATAGGGCGTCTACTAGACTGGACCATCTGACTTTGTTCGGGGCAATCGCTTTCAGTTCACCCCATGTCTTGCCGATTTGTTTTGCTTCAGCTAGCACCGTTTTCTTCCACGTTATGGGTGGTCTTCCAACTCTCCTTTTACCTTGTGGATTCCACTCTAGGGACATCCTTGTTATATCTTTAGCTGGTTTCCTCAGTGTATGTCCTATCCATCTCCATTTCCTTTGTTTTATCTCGGACTCAATGTCTAACTGCTCAGTCTGTCGTAGAAGTTCCTGGTTACTGATGGTGTTCGGCCAGAAGCACTTGATCAGTCTTCTCAGGCATTTGTTCACAAACACCTGTAGTTGATTTGTGATCTTCTTTGTGTGTTTCCACGTTTCACACCCATATAGCAGTACTGACTTGACACATGCATTGAACATTCGTAGCTTTGTCTTTCTTGACAGGACGGATGCATTCCAGATCTTGTGAAGCATATTGAACGTATTTCTAGCTTTGTTAATACGCTGACTGATATCTTCTTCAGTCCCGCCCGTTTTTGCTACAGTACAACCAAGGTACACAAATTTGTCGACTTCATCCACTTGTGTATTGTTGATGGTAATTGGTGTTATCGTTTTGGTGTTCAATCTCATAGACTTTGTTTTCTTGATATTAATGTTGAGACCGACTTCATGTGCAAGGGCTGATAGCTTCTGTATTTTGTGCTGCATGTCCGTATGTGTGTGTGTAAGTAGACAGATGTCATCTGCGTAGTCTAGATCATTGAGCCGGCTTGTTGTGCTCCATTGGATTCCATTTGGACTTGCATCATCGAGCTTTCTCATGATACTATCTAGTACTATCAGGAATAGTAGCGGGGATAGTACACAGCCTTGTCTCACTCCTCGGTGGTTGTAGTATTTATCACTTTGCTGTCCTTTGTATTGTATTCTGTTTCCAGCATCCCGATACATTTCTTTGATTAGATCAACTTTTTTCTTCGGGACGCCCATTTCACAAAGTGTCTTCCATATCGCGTTTCTGTTGATTGAGTCGAAGGCGCGTTCGAAGTCCACGAAGAGGAGATACAATGGTGAATTCCATTCGTTGCTCTATGATGATACGGATTGTGTTGATATGATCGGTACAGCTTCTTCCTGGTCTAAAGCCAGCTTGTTCATTTCTTAGTTTCATGTTAATTGATGAAGATATTCTTTCGAGAATGATCATCGCTAGTATTTTCATTATTGTGTTGAGCAGAGATATACCTCTCCAATTTTTGCATTCTCTTAGATCACCTTTCTTTGGGATTGTTATGGTTAAACCTTCTTTCCATTTGGTTGGTATTTTACCTTCGTTCCATACATCAGCTAATAGTGGTGTTAGAGCTTCTGCTGTTGTGTTTACATTTGCTTTGAGTAATTCTGCTGATATATTATCTGTACCAGCAGATTTGTTATTCTTGAGTTTCTGTATGGCATCTCTAACTTCCCGTTCCGTTGGTGGATGGGTGCTGATAGTTTCGTTATAGTTGTCATCCGGAGACTGCAAGTTATTTTCATGTTGGTGGCAGTTGTCTTCGAAGTATTCTTTCCATCTATTTAGCTGCTGTTCATGTGTTGTGAGGGTTTGACCAGATTCATCCTTTATTGGTGGAGTGTTTGTATATTTGTTGGTGACCTTTCTCACGCATTTATGTAGTGTGCGCATATTTCTATTGGCTGCTGCTGTTTCTGCAGTCTTGAGAATGCTTTCTGTATATCTTCTGCGATCATTTCTTGCCATCTTTTTAACTTGTTTTGCTGTACTTTCATATTTGCTGCGGATCCCGGTTGTGTTTTGGTGACACAATTGCAACTTGAGCTGACGACGCTCTTCAATTTTCTTCCAGGTATCATCGCTAATCCATGGTTTCCGTGATTTGTCTTGGTATCCCATCTGTAGCAGTTTTGACGTAAGCTTCTTTAACTTGTGCCCATTTTTCATCAATGCTGGTGGTTTCGTTGCTTGGTAGATTGAGCTGGAGCGATTCTTTGAAGATGTTAGTTGTATTTTTGTCGCTCAATCTGTTGATGTTAAATTTCCTCTGACATGACTTGTTGTGTTTTACAGCAGCTGGTTTAATTTTGAATGTTGCAATTACCAGTTGATGGTCGCTGTGTATGTCTGCTCCTCGCTTTGCTCTGACGTCTTGTAGTGAGGATAGAAACTTCTTATTCACCAGCACGTGATCAATTTGATTCTTGGTTCTTCCATTTGGTGATGTCCAAGTGTATTTATGTATGTTCTTGTGTGGGAACTATATATTGAATTAAAACCTTAATTTTATAAATAGCATATTTTGAATTATTTATTACTTGATAACAAACAGTGACAGTGACATTACATTTATCTGCATTAGTTATTAGTATATTTGAATTTAAAAAACGATTTGATCAACATTTGCTATGAGTATGATGCTAAAAGTAAGCCAGTTAATACTGAAGATGATAATGGTTGTAGTGCGCTTTCAAGACATCTTGCTGTTGTTGGACATAACGCTTCTTTTTCTAATGTTCAAATTCTCGATAAAGAAAGCAATTTTAGGAAAAGAAGTATAATGGAGATGATCAAAATTAAAAAAAGTAAAAATTCTATTAATAAACAAAAGGACACCGCTTATCTTCAAAATATTTACGATAATATTTTAGCTTAATATAATCTTTTTATTTTTTCTTAAGTCTTATCTAGTATTCTAAAAATTTCATTTATCATTGTCAAAAATGTATTTTATGTTTTTTGTAAAGAATTATGTTTAGTATTTAAAGTTTTTTGCACTGATGATGTAGTATAATTTTACGAAAC